>JAJQOW010001049.1:0-66272 GCA_037975125.1 Latrodectus hesperus | reverse complement strand
TATATATATATATATATATATATATATATATATATATATATATATATATATATATATATATATATATATATATATATATATATATATATATACACAGGGTGATTATAAAAAAACTTTGCCAACATCTGCACTTCTAGCGTCCATTCTATTTAACCGATCAAGATGATACTTCAAATATAGTTCTTTTGAGATATGCGATCGAGATTCTGTGAATGGCAACACAGTGACCCTCGCGGTTACAGTTATAGTGACAGAAACTCGAAATTTTCGAATGGCAACGCCTACTTTTTACCAACGCAAAATGTTCAGCACATGCGAAAACCCTAAATAGCGTTGAAACAGTACCGATATGTCCGAAAACCGACGTGTTATACACATACAAACAGTTCTTCAAGGCGCACTCAGGAATAATGCATACGACAGAGACAAGACACTGCTCAATGATGAGAACACATAGAGAAAAAAATCTTTATTAATTTCAAACATTTTCCACATGAGTGCCATCACAGGCAATTACGCATTGCATGCGGGAGACGGTGGACAATGTCGCTGCTCGCAACATGGCACGAGGGATGTTTCCAATCTCACGCCGTATAGAATCCTTTAAGTCCGACAATGTTTGAGGATTGCACAGATAAACTCTGGATTTGAGATAGCCCCAAAACCAGAAATCCATAGGCGTCAGATCTGGGGATCGCGCAGGCCACGGAAAAGGATAATAGCGTGAGATGATGCGATCACCAAAATGCTGATCCAGGAGCCTTTTAACTGACCTCGCTATATGTGGAGGTGCGCCATCTTGCATCCAAACAATGTCATTGAGTGCATTCAGCCGACGCAACTCCGGTAAGACATAATTTTTCAGCATGGCTGCATACTGAGGGCCCGTTACAGAACATGTTGCAGGGCCAGTCGGGGTCGTTTCCTCAAAGAAGAACGGGCCCAGAACAAATGTAGCTGTAATGCCGCACCACGCAGTCACTTTGGCGTCAAATAATGGTACTGGCGCCACAGCATGAGGATTCGTCTCTCCCCAGTGCACACAATTCTTTGTGTTAATGCTGCCATATAAGGTGAAATGCGCCTCGTCCGTACATAGTATGTGAAGTGGCCAGTCGTTATCCGCATCATATCGTAACAAAAATGCATTTGCGAAGTCCAGACGTTGTTGTGGGTCACCCGGCTCCAACATCTGGACGCGCTGGAACCGATAGGGAAACATGTGAAGTACCGAGCGCAAGAGCTTGCGGACCGTTGAGTTCGGAATATCCAACACGCGCGCTATGCCTCTTGCGGTTTCTGTGTGTCCTGCAGTCAATGTATGGTGCACTTCCATGACAACGTCCTCAGAAACAGTTGGCCGTCCGGAGCGCTGTTTGTCACAGGTGCAGCCTGTATCTTCGAATTTCCGCACTAAATCACGCAGAGCTTGCAGAGTACATGGGCCGCGTCGTTGTCGATGATTGCGGCGATACACACGCAAGGCTTCCGCAGCGTTCATCCCATTTTGGTAATAGAGTTTGATCAATTCACCGCGAACTTTCCTAGGAAGACTCATATCGTCGGCATGTGCGAGTTTCCGAATGACGACTTCGCATACCCACTTGGTATTTTATAGGTTTCCTACGCTGAATATTTGGCGATCGGCGTTCTGTGATTGGTTTCTTGACTCTGTCACATGCAAATTTATTGCGTGCGCCCAGATCGTGTTTTATTGGCCGGTTTTCAGAACTCTTTTTTGTGTTTGCAGAACACGTCCGTTTTTAGACATATCGGTACCATTTCAACGCTATTTAGGGTTTTCGCATGTGCAGAACATTTTGCGATGGTAAAAAGTAGACGTTGCCATTCGAAAATTTCGAGTTTCTGTCACTATAACTGTAACCGCGAGAGCCACTGTGTTGCCATTCACAGAATCTCGAGCGCATATCTCAAAAGAACTATATTTGAAATATCATCTTGATCGGTTAAATAGAATGGACGCTAGAAGTGCAGATGTTGGCAAAGTTTTTTTATAATCACCCTGTATATATATATATATATAATATATATATATATATATATATATATATATATATATATATATATATATATATATATATATATATATATATATATATATATATATAAACACTTAAAAATACTATATAACCAAGCCTATTTTTACTGTGAAATTTATTCACTTTAACTTATCTTGCAGGCAAAATATAGTTCATCAATGTTCAAATGAAACGAATTAAGTAAAAAGTGAAACATTTAATATTGTGTATGATTTTAGAAAAAGAAAGTTATGGATATTAAAACCCATTTTTAAAATGACTTATTGATTATTAACATAAGACAGTCAAACTTGGTAAAAAAATATTGTTTGTAGTATAAGTTCTAATATAAAAAATGAACTTATTAAATTACTACTTATGAAATCTTCATAAACAATATTGAAAACTTAATAAAATCAATAATGCAAGTAAGCCTAACTATTTGTTCAACTGATTAAACTGATTTGATTGAAAATAAGTGTCTTTTATACCAACGATGTTAAAGTATTATCAGGAAATGCAACTGACAAGAATTATTTAGAGTAACTGTTTATTTTTACAAAACTTTTTTACGAACATTCATTTTATGAATTAACTGCTGGTTCCTAATGTCCCAAAAACACAATTACAATTTTGATTCAATTAATGGATTATAATTTTGAAAAATCTCTTCTGGCAAACTTATTTTTAGACCATTGGTTGATTTCTTTTGCATTCCTTTAGATTTATTTTTTATCGCATTTTTCATCGTTTATTTTTTGATTGAGAAACTTTGATTGATGTTTTTATTGGAGGATTGTCAATGGTTTGGATTGTAGTTAACTATCTGTACTGCATATTTGAAAATAAAATTTTTTAAGTAATTTGAGTTTGAGAGTCTCTTTCGACTAACCTAACTCTTCTGTTATAGCTCATCCATCAGAATATTGTTTTTCAAACATCGATAACTAGGTGCTAACATTTAGCCAAAACAAGGCCAGAAAATTGCTACTCGTTGTTCGTTACCCGGTGGACATTTGTGAACTAAGTCACAGAAGTGATTAGAATAACCCACATCCTACAGCCCATACACTCGTTTATAGGATGAGCTACATTTATTCATTATCTCAGCAGGAAGGACACAGAAACATCGAGAGAGAAAGAAACATCGATTTCCGATATCCGGGACCAACAGTTGAGGAATCAAGAACTCTAACCATTCAACACATCAGTCTGTATCAAATGTAACCAATAACTTCAAGTACAAATATAGTAAAGTAATTTTACAAGAAGAGATCACAACTCGGAATCGCCATAAGAAATTGACATTCTCAAAAAATGTACTTGTCAAGTTATAGTTCGGAATGATGTTCTAGTAGAATGATCTAGGTATTTGTGGCATGTAAACCTTTATTAAAGAAAATCATGGTAATTGAAGAGAACCAATAATGTTTATCAGACAACTTCAGCGAAAATGAGTTATTCGTCCAAGAACTTAGACAAAAAATATAATGCCGGCTGGGAAATTCATTTCAAGATTTCTTGAATGAGAATTCAGATGTAATTTGTATGTAAGAAGCATTGGATAATTAAATGATTTAGAAGTAAATGAATGAAAATGAAAAGAAATTTTCAAATATAAAACAAAAAGAATTTGCAAAACAAACATCAGATGAATGGCTAATAATATAGAAATAATTCTTGCGAACACTTCAAAAAAAGTGATTAATGTTTACAAAAATGTAATTTTGAAAAATAAAGAATAAAACTATGTTGACAGATATTATATCAACAAAATGAAAGTGCAAATTGAAAATAAATTCTGAAAGCATTCTGTTTGTATAATTGATTTTAATACTTAAGTGTGCATTTTACTTAGTGTACGTTTTTCATAAAGCATACTAGATAATTTTTAATAATATTTCTATATAAACAGAGAGCAGTATTTGATAAAAAAATAGTTTTAAGGTTTCATACTCTTCTGTTTTACGAAACCTTCGATTTTAGAAAGTTTTATTGAAGTCTACGAGTTCGTATAAGGGAATAACTACTATAATACTATTTAAGCAATGAAGAAATACTAATTACGCTATCATATTTATATCTAAATAAATTTAAAGATTGAGATATTCTTGATCTATTTACTTCACTTTAAGGCATTTATGTTCTTATGTTCAGGGTCAGATTAAGGCAGGAGCATATGGACCAGTTGCTTCGGGTCTCTACATCAGAGGAGGCCCCAAATTAAATAAAAAATTTATTTTGCAGTAACAATTGAATTTAATAATCTGGAAAACTGCATGAAATGTTGGTTTTTGTAAAGCAGAGGACACCCAAAAATGTCTCCTCCTTTCCCCCCAATAAGGCTAAGCTGGGCCCTGTTTATATTCTTATTTTAAGATTTCTAAATTTATATAACATCACATGTTTTCTTCCTATAGTATTCAGTAACCAATTATATATGATGATAATAATAACATATTTAAATATATATACTATTGTTCAAAAAATATATATTTGCCCAATAAAATATTATGTATTAAAATAAAGAATGATATTTTCCATTTCAAAAATATTTCTCATATTTTAGGTAAGTTATGGTTTTGATATAAATTTATATAAAAAATTTTTAGAACAGTTAAGTGGAAGCATATCAATTCATAAAAAGAAAAACAATTTTAATTATCTACAAAAACCATTTAATTGAATACATGAAAAATTTATTTTTTAAAGTTATCTCTATCACTTGTGATTCACGTTAACAATATTATGAAATATGGAGAATATATTATGAATTATATTAATTGTAAATCAATGAGACTTTAAATTCATTACCTATGTTTTAAACAAACATTTTATACATTTGCTTCGACTGTCTTCTCATTCAACTGCCTATTTCCCATTACAATTATTTTTCCTTTAAATTATTTAATATTTTTGTAATGAAATTCTGTCTAATTCTATAAAAGTTTTCATTAATAAAGTAAAAACTCATTTTATTTAAGCTATTCATTCATCAATCAATAAAAGAAAATTTTAATAGATCACTTAAAAGTATATACATTTATAAATATTAATTCCGAGTAAAATATAAAAGATTGAATGAATTAGTTAATTAAAAGCATTCTCTGATTTAAGAATTTTTATTAATCTTTAAAATTGCTTAGTTTTTAGTCCTCTTTTAGAGATTTTAAAATTCTTAATGATCATCTATTAATAGTAATTTTGCTATTCAAAAATTACTTGAAATACTATTAATTGTAATTTCGAGTGATTCAATGAAATATTGTCTAAACCCGAGTAGTTTATATTTACCAATCTGTTATCAAGATAAAGATAATGCTGCTTCTTAAGTTTATCAGTTCTTAGAAAAGTAGAGAAAGGTGGAAAATATACATCTGTAAGAATTACACGGCACAATGCAACTTAAATAAGTGAATAATTCCGATTTCGATAACGCGGCCGATATGTTATTTGTATTTGATTCACTCCATCCAAAGTCTGAATTCTGTTGGCTTAAAAAGGAAACGCGACGACAGAACCAATGTCAAACGAGGGGAAAATGAATTCTTTTATTGTGTTTTTAGCATTGCTGACAATTAGCTACAGAACTGTGGATGGATTTGTTATTTATGTCACAGATCCGACGAGTAACTCAAGAGGACATATACCCTAATGTGACAGTAAATGATCGTAAGTATTCTTGTAATTTCAGAGTTTATAATTTATTTATATTATTTATAATTCTCTTGTAGTTTTAATGGAAGTTAAAGCCATATTTTATATATTTAAATATATTTTAATATTATCTTTAAATTTTATTAATATTGATGATATTTTTAAACATATTCTTTTAGCTACAGACAATGATTACAAATATAGAACTAAATATTGTGAACTGGCAAAACACTTTTGAGTGAGAGAAAGGTTTTTTAACATTTTTGAAGGTTTGAGCTGTTATTTTGAGCTGATAAACTTAGATAAGATTTTCGATTTAATAAATATTCATTACGGATAAAATCCAATCAAGACAGTTTTTTACTAAAATTTTTTTAAAGCTGACTATTCTTAAAGGAAAAATAACAAAATAGTTTTTATTTAATTAGTTGCAGCATATAATGCAGCTAATATCAAGTAATATAAATATAATTTAATGTTACTAAATATGTATTTACTCAGAATTGGGAAGTTAATTTTAGTCAGTCACATTTTAATTTGACTGTAGCCATAAAATTTAAAATGAATTTAGTATTAATAATAGTTAAAAAATAGCATAAAAATTAAAAGGTAATAGAAATAAAAAAAGTCAATAACATTTTTCTGTGTAAGTTCTAAAACTATAAAAATATATTATTTTAGAAGTATAAAATGCTCTTGTATATTTAATAAAGATTAAAAATTAAATTTTTATATGTTAGCAATAAATGTAACACTATATTTTACTATTATGAAAAAATACTTCTTATCGCTATATTTTACTATTATGAAAAACTTCACTATATTTTACTATTATGAAAAAATACTTCTTAATAGTTTTGCACACATTCTTCATTTCCTTCGATTATGATTTAATACTGGAATATGTAGAGGTTTTGAAAGTTTTAGTCATATTCCAGGATTTATAATTAATATTTCAGATGATTTTGTTGACAAATAAAGACTTTAAATGAGAGTAAAGACTTTATAGACTTTTCCAATACCAAAATGTATTTCCTAGCATTACTTTCTTTTTCTGTCAGACTTACATTTTATAGGATATATTTTCCTAACAAAATATTTCAGTTTAAATCTCAGCTAGAGATGATAAACTATATTCAGATGTTTGAGCCAAAAATTTATTTAACTAAAGGTTCGTATAAGTTTTGTTTATATTTCGAAAAATAATTTAAGCAGTACATTGGGGAAAAAATTAAATAAAAATAAAACGACTTTTCTTTGTGTCTGAAATTTTTTCAAACGTTTTCTAAAATATTTATTAATATATAATACTTTTGGTTCTACAGTGACATTTGCTTATTGTATTCTTTTCCAGCTCGTTGCAAAGAAAATGGAATTTTTGGGAATCCCAATGATTGTACCACCTACCATGCTTGTCACGATGGTGATGCCCAAGATAGGGACTGTCCGGAAGGAATGAGATTCGATTCTTACAGATTTTGTACTTATGACGAAGATGCAGATTGTGGTATCAGAAATAGCGGTAAGTAAAACATTCATTTCTAAAATATTACTAATTTTAGAGCAAACTGAAAAAATGGAAGTCAATATTCAATAAAATAATGTTTCTTAATAATAATGCTTATTTCTCTTTCTTCGAAATATCATATATATATATATATATATATATATATATATATATATATATATATATATATATATATATATATATCTTAACATTTTAAACTATCAAACATAAAATTCAAAGCGATAATCAAAGCGAAATTCAAAGCGAAAATTCAAAGCATAAATCAAAGCGATCAAACATAAATTTCAAAGCGATAAATTCAAAGCGATATCAAATATAAATATCAAAGCGAAAGCCAATTAAATAATGTAGTTTATTCAAAGGAGATTTTGTTACTTATCTTTTTATGGGATACATATTTTTTTGAAGAAAATTAAGAATCATTAGCTTTCATTCATTTAAAGGAATTTCTTGCACGAAAATTTCTTTCATGGCTGTTCCTTAGAATTTCCAGCTCAATATTATTGATCAATTATGTAAACTGTAAAAAAAATTGAGTAAAATTAAATTAATCAATTACATTTTATTTCAGTTTTAAATGGAGATACTTGAGGAACAGCCGTGAAAGCAATTAAAGCCGGAGAAATTTATTCGGAAAAATTGGCGTCTTTTAAAAAACTAATGAAAATCTGTTTATTTATCTATTGATAGCTCAACAAAATTAATCGATTTCTTGTAAATTAGGGAAATTCAACCTTCTAGGGAGTAAGTATGCTACACCCACGCATCAACTGCCCTCAACTCCATCCCTTACAATGATCTTTGTTTTGATTGAAGTTCCTTAAATGGAAAAGCATTAAGAAAAAACACTAATTAATTAATTATTTGAATTAACTTGAACTTATTGCAATAAACATAAATTTTAAGAAATTAATTGTTAGTAAAACATGAAATTATTAAATAAATAAATTTATTTAAATTAAGTTTCATTGTTATTATATTTTGCAAATAATAATTTTACTTTTATTAACAATAAATACTTTTTTAAACAATAACATTACTTTTATTAATTTGTTTAAAATGTATAATTCCTAGAATGTGTATCTTCAAAAAAATTTTGATTTCCCTTTTCACTAAAAAGTTTTAAATTTGTTTTTTTAAGCAATACAAATTTTAATTTTTGTAATCAATTATTTTTTTAAATCAAACTAATTATTTTTTTATTTTATAGAAAAAACATTTCAATTAAAATATTATGATTATGTTCCATCTAAATAACGTGATGTGTCAAGTTCATATTTTTTTTTTTGGACGTAATAACTGAAGTTTTCTTGTAGAAAATATTATCAGGACAAAATCATTTTAAGCCATAATGGTTTTAGATTAATTTTATTTTAAAATTCTGAGCAGGTTTTAGTAATAAAACTATGTTTTTATGTTCCTGATAATTAATTTAACATAACCTTCGTCAGAAGGAGTAGTTAATTAGGTCATTTTTCCTCAATTGAAAACTAAGAAAGAATTCAGAAATTAAATTCTTTGAACTAAACTGAAGATTTTAAAGTACCAGTTAAAAAACGAAAGTAAAGTCTTAGAAATTATTCAGGATATATTCAGAAGAAATCATTACTCTGCAAGTAAATATATTACGAACAAGTGTATATCGCTGTGACAAAATATAAAGAATTTTTAATCTGATTAAATTCAAAGTATTGCAAATTGAAGACATTCTGTTACATTGTATTTTGCCACAAAAAATTTGATGTATTAAACTGATAATTTTTTTAAAAAAAATAACTTTTGTAATAAAAATAAAATTCTTGTAATAAAAATAAAATTCTCTGTTCTTGAATTTCGGAAACTTTTAGAATTCTTTTTTTGGCAACAATTAATCATATTTAATGTTATTTTAAGATTATCATTTTCAAAATGAACGGACAACAAATTAATTTCATAATCGTCTATTAAACAAATTTATTCTTCATTATTACATTCTGATATTTACGGAAATAATATCATTTGCGCATTAGCGTATTCTTGCCTCATTTCTTTGTCTTACAATAATAAATTCTCGAAACTAATTGAATTAACAAAATAATTTTTATAACAAAGTTCAAGTAAATTTAGTCACCTTGAGTTCAAATGTTTCATTTGTAAGGAGTTTTTCTGCATTTTAGATTTGGAATGCCCTGAACATCATGGAAACTTTGAATACCCGGGTGATTGTCATAAATACATATTTTGTAACTGGGGAAAACCATATGTTAGAGATTGCCCAGATAATACAGTTTATGACCAACGTGTGGGATGTTCCGCTTATAACGAGTGCTCACCAAGTAAGTGCATTATGTTTAATATTTATGAAGTAGAAATTACATCCTTTCAAAAAATAATCATTAAACTATTGTTATAAGAATGAGAATATTTTAGTTAATTTGTTATAATTAATTTATTATTTAGGGCAAAAAACTGCAATAAGGTAAAAAAAGAAAGAGGCACATATATAATAGTTTTTAAACAAAAATATGTAATATATAAAAAACTAAGATTTAGGAGTAGTAAAAATATATCAATTATTCTTGAACTGCATCTTTTGAAATAGCAAATCCTTTAGCAGAAAAATTAATATCTAACTTACATATTTTAAAGTTATTATTATTATTTAAAATTTAATATATTAAAAATATAAGTGTAAAGGAGAATATCTAAAATCTATGACATTTTTCTGAACTTATTTCTGTAAATTTATTTATACTAGGAATTCTTATATAAAAATTTATATTTTTGTGAAAATAAAGTTATCAAATAAATAAATTCTTATATTAAGCGATCCTTATGATACAAGAAATATTTACTTTCAGCAGAAAAGTATGCGAAATATTTATTTAAAATTATATTTTCTTTCACATCAATTTATTCTGACATAAATTCAAAAATTCATAATGAATAATTTTTTGTAATTCTTAATATAATTTTATGATCAGTTTATATTTTTAGATATACATTTAAACATTTTCATTAATATTTATAATCTTTATTACATTCAATTCATATGAATATACTAATACCCCCTCGCACTTTTCATACTTTCATTCACATAAATTTATAATGCTCTAAACAAAAATAAATAATAATGAATAATGTTTTGTAATTCGTAATATAATTTTATGATCAGCTCACATTTTTAAACAAATATTTAAGCATTTCTATTAATATTTGTTATCTTCATTACATTCAATTCATATGAATATACTAATATTCCTTTACTCCTTTCATACTTTCATTCAAATTAATTTATAATGCCCTAAATTTTAAAAAAAATCATAATGAATAATATTTTCTAATTCTTAATATAATTTTATAATCAATTCACATTTTTAGATATATATATTTAGACATCTCTATTAATATTTGTTATCTTCATTTCATTCAGTTCATATGAATATACTAATATTCCCTCACTCTTTTCATACTTTCATTCACATAAATTTATAATGTCCTAAACTAAGAAAAGAAACATAATGAATAATGTTTTGTAATTCTTAATATAATTTTATGATCAGTTCACATTTTTAGATAAATATTTAAACATTTCTATTAATATTTGTTATCTTCATTACATTCAATTCATATGAATATACTAATATTCCCTCGCTCTTTTTTTCAGAAACTCCTAATCCTATTTGCACCAGACTTAGTGGGCTGTTCCCTTTCTCTGGAGACTGTAAGAAATATGTGCAGTGTATCAATGGAGAAGCTACAATAAAGGATTGCTCATCTGGTCGAGGATATGATGCCGAAAAGCGGAGATGCACTGTTGAAAAAGCAACATGCTGAAAAAAAACTATAGAGATTACATTATTTAGAAAATCTTATCATTTTTCGAGTTTTTTTTTTAATCATTGGCATTACCAGAGAAACATTCTAGGGTTAGTTGTGTTTTATCAGTTGTAAATGAAATTCAGCATTTTTGTCTTAATTCATTTAAATTTTTTGTGAAATAATAAATAGAATAATTTTCTTTTCACCATAGTATTATGCCTAACAAAGAGATTAAATATTATCTATGACTTAATTTTCTGTACAGTATTTGAAGATTTTTACCGAAAAATGTTTGACTAATATTTTACTTTGCACACACACAAATTTAAATAACATCTTAATTTATCTATTACCTATTCTAACTTTACTCAAGTAATTAACTGAAATGCGAGAGGCATTTCAAAGTATCGAAACATAAAAAATAATTGAAAATTAGATTGAATATAAAAATATTTAGTATTTAATTAAAAAACTATTCATGTTAGTTTTTTTTAATTAAATGCTAAATATTTTTATAACTTAAAACATTGTCATATAAATTAAAAACTAATTCAATCTTAAATATTGGATTTTCTAAAGTATATTTAATATTGGACAGTAATTTAAACCAGTAAAAGTGTTCAAATAATAAAAATAAAAAAGTTAAGTAGTAAAAAAAATATTTTAATTAAAGCATAGTAAAAAGTGCAATGAATAGTAAATATATTAAACCATTCATTGCATGTTTTTGATAAATGAAGTTTAATGCCAAAATGCTTATTTCATAGGTATTTTAGTAACATGTGAATAATTATTATTCAATGCACAGTTAATTTATTCACTGCATGATTATTCTAACTTCTGATACTTTTTTTGACACTCCCGAGAAGTAATAAAATAAAAGAAAAATTCTTAATCTCAAAATATTGATTATATTCTTAGAGGAAAGAAATTTACTTCAAAAAACATAGTTATTACGCAGTGCAATTTTTGGAATTAAACTTCGTAGTCGTGTAAAATATTCTCAGAAATCAATTAATTCATAATCTTTCATGTAACATGGTTGATTATAATAGTATTAATAGTTGAATAAAATCAAGCGTCATCAATACGTTGATAACAAAACAATAATAAATACAAATTGCAGTAAAACTTATAAATCCATTTCTAGAATTATGCCAATAACATCACGCAATTTAACAGCTATTTTATGACACCATTAGATGTTTGCATCACTGAATTTATGACGTCGTCAAAATCTGAAATGAAAATGGCTATTAATTCTAAAAGCCGTAGCAAATATCACTTTTCACTTGAATAATTACTAAGTGCTTTTTTTCTGATTTATATTTCATATTTAAACTCATCTATATTATTCTTAAACAATCTCCAATTCTATGTAAATTTTAAAAATAAAAATCTGAAATGTTAAAAAAAAAAAAAAAAGTCGGAAAATTAATTTATTAACTTATATAACATAAAAAGTTCAATTTAAACTAAAATAGGAGAATTAAAAATATTTATGTTTTTCTCATATTCATAAATTTAAAAATATTGATTGAATACTCTCTTTAAATGATATTGAACCATTCTACAACTTAAGTAGAAACTTTGATACATTTTTCTTAGCCAAATTTCCTTCTAAAATTACACTGCAGGGCAGCCAAATTGCAGCACCAAGAAAAACAAGAGATATCACTGAAATTCTGATCATTTTAATATCTGACCTCCGCTAATGCATACTGTAAAATCCATGTTATTTACATGCTTCCTTCAGGGTGTTTCATTTGCGGTGGTCAGCAATGTATTTAAATATATAATAAATTATGTAAGTCAAAAAGCCCTATTTTATAATAATCCTACTAATATTAAATAAACTCATGTAAAGTTGTGAAGATTATTTTTTACCAAATAATTTTTTTTCTTACTATATTTTAAATTTTAGAAAAATAGTTTTACCAGGGTAACGAAATAGTAGCAAAAAGTCATTACATTTTTTTAGTTAGATATTAAAAACTAATTTGTAAAGGCAGTTCTAAATTGAACATACAACATAAAAAGGATAACAAGTATCTTGATTATTAATGTATTAGCAGGGACAATTTCTGTATTTTCACTTAAAGAACGGAATTTCCTGGACTTTTTTATCTGTCAAAGATATAAAAACAAGAAATCTCATAATAATTGTAATTAATATGCGGTCTAAAGTGGCTGAGATTGTTGTGGTGAACTCGGTAATTTTCGAAGAATCCCGAGGAAACCCAGATTCGTTTTTCAAATAATTGAATGACAGAGATAAATTCAAAACAAAATACAATAAAACTTAATAATTTATTTTAGTAACTTAATTACAAGAGAAATTTACATTTACAATCAAAACATTCTTGATTAAACAATAGAGATTCTAAAATTACTATTTGTTTTATGACAATTACACATTAATATCATCATAACTGAGTGTGACCAGACGGACGAGGAACGAGAGATCAGACTCACCCCTTTTTGAAGTAACCGTTGTTCTCCCAACGTCAATGGCATTACCGGCTCAGGATCTCGCTTGGCTTGCTCCTCGCTCATGGGCTTTCCCTCTTTTCTCTCTTTCTCTGGTATCTCTTCTCAGACTCTGTCGTTTCTATTCTGTTCGTCTATTTGGCGGACATCTGCAGCTCCATTCTGGAAATTCGAGGCAGGGTTCCTTCTGGCATACGATGTTTCTATTTTGTATACAACTAACATCGTTTTAGCGTCTCCTTATGTTCAATGAGGACCTAGTCCTCAATTGTGGACTCCTTTTCTATGTCGGGCCTCTCTGGGACATCTGTGTGTCTTCTCTGTGTTTTGATGCAGTTTTTAACTCTTCATAATTTTCGGCTTAGCTCCTCCTCTTTACACCATTGGTTTTCCAACGTTCTGTAGATCCTCCTGTACTTCTATGGGATAGGTCAGAAATCTCTCCCCCTCATTCCCGACTGGTCAGATTTACAAATAATACATATCATAAAACAATATACTTTGCCTGCAATTTCCTCCAGATCACACATCCCTTCCGAAAGGGAAAATTTATTCTTTTATTGCACTTGTTTCATTGTGCCAATTTTTATTACATCCTTTCCTTTATATTATTCCCGCTTAGTTTGAAAGGAAAAGAGGAAACTCTTAAATTTAAAGTGCAATAAAAATACACACACCTATTTTCTCAGGGTTTGGTTATGTCGTATTACACTATGACAGAGATGACCTTCCCATTCAGTTTTAATAAGGAACAAGAATTTAAATCATTTTATCTGTTTGATTTTTTGAAGCTTAACTTATAACAGAAAAATTAATTTATCTTTCAACATGTTTTCTTCAATTATCTGTAATATCCTAAAATTAACTTTTTAATCATTTGAACTGATTCAATTTGAAAGCAAATCGTACTAAGCAATTTCACAAGAATCTCCATGTAAATTGTTTAATTTTTCTGTGTGATTGGACAAATGTTTGGCAAATTTTTCACACAAATCGGATACAGATTAATTATTCAATCATTATCTAGTGAAAGGATTCGATGGATAACGTAACATATTTTTTTCGCATGCATTTCAAAATGGCCGGAAAACTAAAAACCTCTTGAAACTAGATTTCTTTAACAAATCACACTACCATATTCTTTGATCCGAATTGATGCCATTCCAGAATAATAATGATACTAATTACTGATATGTATGAAAGTATGACATATCCTATTATGTAAATTTAAATTCAATATTGTAATCTATACATGTGTTGAAAAGTTTCTTTCTGATATAATTTGATGGAAACCATCATTTATATAATGAATTATTTATATTACATTATTGATATGAACACCATATTATTCATATAAAATTTTAGCAGTTTTAAGAAAAGTTAACAAGATATATAAGTTTTTTTTTAATTTTAAATTTACTCTGTTGATAATATTTGAGGAATGTTTTGTAAATGCTTGAGATTTTCTTAATTTGACATTTCGTAGTGCAGATCCTGAAACATTCTGCAAGGCATTTACAAAGCATAGAGTTTTGCCTTTCTGGATAACTCATCACAGTTTTTTTTTAAATATTTAAATCATAAAAACCTCAAATACTGATCCAGACATGTGTAAGAAGAAAATTAAGATTTATCTGTCGTTGTTCAGTAAATAGTTTATAATTGGGGAACTTCTACTACAGAGAACTAAAGTTAAGGTGATGGCTTCTTGTACAGAGACTCATGCACAGAGAGAAAACGAGCACATGTGCTCAAACCAGGATTCGAACACAGGACCTACTGCTTCATAGTTGAGAACGCTAATCACTCTGCCATCTATCGGCACACTTTTAAATTTAAAAAAGCACTATTTTTAAATAATATTTTCTTGTAGTCCTTTAATGTAGTACAAAATTTAAAGCAATAATATAAACAGTATTACCGAATAAGCAAGGAAATATCTTACTCATATTGTATAGTGAAATAAAAATGAAACATATAACTTTCTCGAAAACAATGATATAATAGCTTAATTGGCTTGAGTTCTTAATTGTATTGAATTTAAAGGTTATGTTTGATAGAAATGATTGTTACTAAAATCTGCAAAGCTTAAAAAGAACGAGTTCCATTACTTCGAAATCATTGCGTCATTCGGAAAAGTTAAAATTCAACTATTTAAAGATACCACAAATTTGCCTTTTCAATGTATCTTATTTGATAGTTAAAATTTATAAAATTAAAATTGATGAATAAATAATGTATATATATATATATGTGTGTGTGTGTGTGTGTGTGTGTGTGTGTGTGTGTGTGTGTGTGTGTGTGTGTGTGTGTGTGTGTGTGTGTGTGTGTGTGTGTGTGTGTGTGTGTGTGTGTGTGTGTGTGTGTGTGTGATTTATAATAAGTACTTATAGTTGTTTAAAAAAGAAGTAAATCAACTTGCAATATTAACAATTTTGTCATTCATGCCTATGGAATTTAGAATTTGCGAATTGCACAAAAACTGCTTGCGAATCATTTAAATATATATATATATATATATATATATATATATATATATATATATATATATATATATATATATATATATATATATATATATATATATATATATATATATATATATATATATATATATATATATATATATATATATATCAAAAATATACTTTTTTTGTAAAATACTTATAAAATTTGTTAATTTAAAAAAATTACTAATGAATTTTATAATTAAGTAAATCAATGAATCAATGAGCGTAACTTATAAAATAAACACATTTGAAAGAATTTTAACAATTTTTCTATACATTTTTAAATGCAGATGTTTTTAAAATTATTTTTATCTTATATTTATTTGAAACTTGTTCATCCCTTAAAGTTCATAAATCTCACTAATTTTGAAGTAAAGTTTATAAGATATTGTTACTTCTTCAGTAAACTAGATGACAGTCAGCAAATTCTTAAATAATTTTCATTCAATTAAAGTTTGTAATTTTTACTTTCCAAATGGAAAAGAATTTTTTGAGTAAAAATACAAAACTTTTAAATAATAATAAAAATTTAAATAATAAAAAACTTTTAGTGTGACCCAAATCATTTGTAATTGAAATTATAAATTGTTACAGATTAAAAGAACAACTTTGAATAATGGGAAGCAACAGGATTTTTAATGTGTAAATAAATAAATCAGGAAAAATAAAATAAAAAAACAATGTATGCATAATTTAAAAAATTATTTCAAAAGTTCCATTAATAAAAAAATAAATAAAAATCTTCTAAAAATATTTAAATGAAAACTGTTAATGAAATATGACACCAAGATAAAAATACATCTATAAAAATTATTTAAAATTAGAAAAAATGATGCAAATTTATCCCCACTATTATTAATTTCATTATATCAAATGATTATACGAGTATTTAAGTTATAATATTAGAAAATTAAGCACGTAGAAATTTATTAATTACTATTAATTATAATTTTTCTTAAATCTGATAAATATTAACACTGGAGGAACAATTATTATTAACAATAATCGAAAGTAATAGTTTGTGAAAAATTATTATTAAAAAAGAAAATACAATCATTTTTAAAAAATAAAATCTCTAGAAATAAACTTTTTCTCAGAAATTTTGATTTGAACTACAAATTTAAAGAGCCTAATAAATTCTATATTAAATAAAAATGTTAAAACAAGTAAAACTACAGTAGAAAAGAAGAAAAGAATACGATTATTATGATCTGTTTTAAAATATACAAATAAAGAATCAAATGCAGGCATTTTAGGCTTATTTTCTTTGAATATCTTTAATTTTTAATCTTAATAAATCTTTATCTGAAAACATCTTTGAGTCGTTGCAATCTGATAGTATTGATATTGAACTCACCTTCAATTCAGCGTCTACTAGATACAGTATAAAAATGTTTAAAAAATAGGAATTGAATTCATGCAATATTTTTGAATATTTAAATGAACGTATTATAGCCAATTTGGTTTTAAAAGCTGATGTATTAATTCAATGATTGTAATTAAGGGATTCTTTATGCATAGCTTAATGATAAAAAGTAGTTAAATATCTTAGCACAAATATTAATAGCAAATTTTAATTTTTTTATAGTATGATATATAAATATTAAACAACGTTGTTCTATAATTTATTATCATAAATACACTAGTGGCCATTTTAATTGCTACACCAATAAGGAATGCAAATAACAGAATGATATTTATTGGGCACATACATTATAGTGGAAAGAACAAGTGATTAGATTTACAGGAAATTAGGATGTATAGATCTTGAGAAATCAGTACCCAGAACAGCCACCTCTGGCTGCAATAACAGCATTTATCCGCCTAGGCATGGAGTCAAACAGAGATTGTGTGGCATGTACGGGGATCTCAGTCCATGCAGCTTCAACACTATGCCACAGTTCATCGACAGTAGTGGATGGTGAGTGATGGCGTGCCAATCACTCGGCAACCATTCCCCACACGTTCTCAATTGGTGACAGATCAGGAGAACGTGCTGGCCTGAGTAACAGTCGAACCTGTTCTGTATCAAGGAAGTTCAGAACAGTACGGGCAACATGTGGTCGTGCATTATCCTGTTGAAACAAAGCATTAATAAGGCCTCGAAGATAGGGCAGAACCACGGGCCTTAACACATCGGAAATGTAACGGTTGCTGTTCAAAGTGCCGGTAATGCGAACTAGAGGTAATCGAGACGTGTATCCAATGGCACCCCATACCATCACTCTAGCAGATGGGCCAGTATGGTGATGTCCAATGCAAGCTGGCAATGCGCGTTCTCCACGATGCCTCTAAACACGGATGCGGCCATCATGATCCTGTATACAGAACCGAGATTCATCTGTAAAGATGACGTGATGCCATTCCCACGTCCAGGTTCGTCGCTGATCACACCATTGAAGGCGCTCCTGTCTGTGACGCAGCGTCAATGGTAGTCGAAGCCATGGTCGCCGTGCAGACAATCCATGCTGCTGCAAACGTCGTCGAACTGTTCGAGCAGAAACTTGTTGCCTTGCAAATGACTCCGTTTCTCGACTCAGGGTTCGTGACGTGGCTGTACGATCCCTTTTGACCATGCGGATAAAATGTCTGTCTTCTCTGCTGTTAGTGAGGGGGGTCGCTGAGATCCTGCATGACTTTCCGTATGGTTGTCCTGAACCCATCGATTCATTATTCTGCTAACAGTCATGGGGTCTCGATCAACGCGAGCAGCAATATTGCAGTATGATAAACCGCAATCCCGGTAGGCTATAATCCTTCCTCGATCAAAGTCAGACACGTGCTGATAGGCATTTCTTCTTCTTATACGAGGCATTACAACAACTTTCTTTGCCGAAAACAACGTTGAAACGGAAATTGAGTATGAGAAAACTGCTATCAATATTCTAGTTTTATACACATTGTAGATGTCACTACTGTCGCCTTCTTTGTATGAATGCTCTGAAAATCTAATCATTTGCATATTACAGCAAGTTTTACCTGTCATGCATATTTCACGTGTGTGGTGTGCCGCTTTCCTGGTGTAGCAATTTTAATGGCCAGTAGTGTATATTAAGAAATAATTGTAAAAGAGTCATCTGTAACATGTTAATTATATTAATATTTAAAGAAATTCAAATGTAATATTTCTATATTTATATTTTACACATAATTTTAATATAGTTTTTAATCTATTAATGTTTGTAATTAAAAGCTATAAGCACTTTAAAAAATTTGGAATGGGGTACAATTATACAAACTTAATTTTGATAAAACACTGTAATATATAGTTTTCTTTGAAAGATCTCATTAAAAAAACTCTTACAAAATACTATAGAATCATCTACAGTTAGAGAATTTTTAACTATAATTTCAAAGTATATTATTTTCAACCTCATTTCATTTTCAAAATTCTGTGTCTGCAACTTATCATTCTCTCTCTTTATCTACTAATTCATATCATTCTTTATCTATCAATTCAGCATTATTTTATGTATTTATAGGACAGAATGCTGTTGTTGATGTATATTATACTAAAGATTGAAATACTTGAATATTTGTGAATGTTTTAATATTTAGACCAGCAATCACTAATTTTATCTGAAATGCTATTTTAATTAAATGTATATACAACAGTTCGTTTATACAACGTTTATAAGAACCTCTAAATTCGAACACTCATGATTTTATGAAATAGTAATTGGTCCCAATCATGTATCCATTAAAGTAATGATTATTTTAATTCTAATTTACAAACTAAAAATTTTAAATATCTCGTTTTTGTGAACTTATTTCCATTAACTTCTATTTGGGTTTTATTTTTTATTATTTGATTTTCTTTCAATTTTTTTCTTTCCTTGATTTTATGCCGACATTTTTATTAAAGAATCGTGAACAGTTAACTGCACTGCACGTGTTGAAATGTCTTTAATTGTGTGAAATTTCTCTCATAAACTGATTCCTGTATTAACTTACCGTATATCAATCGGAGTAAAATTTATAGCTTCAAGTGCAAAATATCGTATTGTACTTTTGCAAGAAGTGGTCATGGCTTAAAATCACCTTGTGGAATTGCCATTCTAAGTACAATACACATGTCAGTCTATGCTTGGAGGTAGGATGCAAGCTTTATTAAACTCAAGTCCATAAATTAAGGCTAATTCAGAATCACACACAAAATGAACTCTAAAATTATAAAATTTCATATGTAGAATTATCACATGCACCTTGAAGAATAATATGCAAATTGCAAGAAACCACCAGCTGATAGTACATTACAATGACGAGAGTGAAAGAGAGGGGTATATAAGGAATGGTTCCAAAGAAGTAAAATTGTTCACAAGGGCTTTAAAAGCCTTTAAGTGCAATAACCGCATAGTGATGGCACAAAGGAAGTATTTGGATGATGTTTTACGAGGTAGAATTATCGGCCGTCTGGAATGTGGACGTACCCACCTGGAAGCTTCCAAGGAACTTGGAAACGTCCAGAGTGTCTCCTCCAAGCTTTGGAAACGGTTCCAAGATGATGGTAATGTAGTAGGCGATACAGCACAGGTCATCCTCGAGTTACCACGCCGAATGAGGACCGGTATTTGGCAGTTACTGCCAAAAGAAACAGACGGAGTACAGCATCAGACCTGGCTAGTCAGCTCTCTTCTGCTACCAGTACGACAGTTTCAAGGCAGACAGAGTAAAGATGCTTAGGACACATTGGACTCGCCGAACCAGAATACTCACTGGACTTGAATACAATAGAGCATATGTGGGATATGCTTGGCTTACGAATTGCAGCCCATCAACCCCGTCCCACATGTCTACCGGAACTTCGGGGAGCATTGCTTGATGAATGGTGTAATATTTCCCAAGATCAGAACGATAATTTAATTCTCAGCATGCCTTGTCATTGTATGGCCTGTATTCATCGTCTGGGAGCATACTATGTATTAACCATCATACCAACCATGTTATATAAGTTTTTTAAAATATGTTCTTTTTTAAATTTTCTCCAGGGAGTAAAATTTGCAATTTTAATTAATGATGTCGAACAAATTGCATCGTTTTTGCTCTTTTTTTAATAAATAGACTTCACAAATAAGTCACATTTGTTTTGCTTTTGTCTCTTTATTTGCCTGAGTATTATCCTTAACATATGGACACGAGAGCTTAAAAAAATGTAATTGAAGAAAACTTAAAAAATTTAATTGACTACTTGAGAAAAGATAAATTACATATCCAAGGATTTCGACAATGAAACCAATTGCTGCATGATATTCCAGTTTTTAACTTTTGAATGTCGTCTCATGTAATTTTCATGTAAGAAATATCGAATAATTAAGCAAATGAGCCTGAAACAGAACTTTCATTTATCAGAAAATAAAAAAATTGACATATTGCTACAATGCTTCATAAAACAAATAGAAAAATAGTTGACAAGCTAGAAGTAATAGTTTCAAATACACAAATGCGGATAGTTGAAGTGAAAATATTGATAGTGAAACAATCAATAGTTTCAACTGCAAATGCCATAAGGTACTTTTATAGGGAGTGAACAAGGCTTGGAATCGCCTTATGAATTTGATGTTCCTGTCTTAATGCACTTGTCAATCCAATCTATGCATGAAATGATGTTGCAGAAAAAATTTGTTCATAGAAAAATGCTTAGATCATTTTGACATGCAGAGCATTTGTCTGATGGCCCAAGTGAAAATGGCAAAGAAATCCACCACTACTAAAAAATTTCATTTCAGGATTGCATTCAGAATATGTTTCAGGACTTAATGTAAATCCAGATGTTACTTTAAAGTAAGAGGTATCACTTGAATAAATTATTGAGAACATGATAAATGAGAAGAGAGCATTCAGATATCAAACAAAAAGAATCATGTTATGCTGCGGTCGTCTACATTAGAATCAGATGTGAGGCTAACAAAACAGGGGCACTTTTTTCAGAAAAACAAAAAATTAAAAGCTTTCTTACATTGAAAAAATATTTTAAGCAGTTATGAAACAGAAAAATAAGTTTACTTCACTTACTTTTCACCATAAAGATGAAAAAAGCATTTTGTGTATAAATTTTATTTTGTATATACATTGCTGGCCACCGTAAATGCAACACCTTAAAGGAAGCCTGCAAATAACATGAAATTTAATACATTAGCTTAGATGAAATATACAAAAGATCAGAATTTCTTCGCCAACGCTCATCACGCGTGCCTGTGGCGCCACTTCAAAGCGCTATTTAAGGCATGGAGATTTCGAAGATTTCAAGTTCAACAAACAATTGTGTTTTTTTTCTGAAAAAAAATCAATTAATTATGCCTTGTAGAAAACAGCGATAATTTTTAATCCAGTATCCGAGTTCGACAGAGGAATGATAGCGGCCTATCGAAATTATAGATTATTTTTCAGGGAAATCGGTAATCGTGTTGGACTAAACCAAACAACTGCAATGCGGATATGTGATTGTTGGATGCAGAGGGTACGACGGACCAACTTGCTCGATCACATCCACCTCAGTGCATCACTTCACGTGATAACAGGAAATTATGCGCATGGCAGTGATGAATGGCTCATCCTCATCACGAACCATAGCACTGTATATTCAGTCTGCAACGCCGTTTGCAGCAGAGTGGTCTGTCCGCAAGATGTCCGTTGCTTCGTCTATCATGATGAAAGAGGATGCTGAACAGCATCCTCTTTTCACCACACCACCACACTGGCCCCGCATTGGGTATTATGGTATGAAGCGGTATTGACTATCACTCTCTTAGAGTGATCCTTGATAAAAAAAACTTAACTTTAAAAATTATATCATCTCCCAAGACAGTAAGGCGCTTCTTCGGTAATGGAAACTACGCAGAATTGCAGGCAATGTTTGGAGCATTAACCAACATTACCGGATAATGCTCTACAAGACAGTCATTGAACGCATGATCTGCCATGGTTCTTGCAATTGGGGAACTTCACTCACATCTAAGACATCTCAAAAGATCTCACCCATTCAAAGAAAATTCCTTCTCAGCATTACTGGAGCCTTCAGAACTACCCCAACTTCAGCCTTACAACTCATTACTAGTCTTCTACCCCTTTATCTGAAAGTCGAAGCAGAGGGAAAGCTCATCATCCTCACTAGGGCTGGAATTTAATTCCTAGAACCTCTTCTCCCCTCACCATCTGATGTTGAGACGAAACTAAGTCTGAATACAAATCATCTTGGTCTTTTTAATATAAACACCTTCATCACAATAAACGAAGAAGTAACTCCTCTGCAGTTTTTGCCGGACACTCTACACATATTTACAGATGGATCAAAATTTGAAGAAGGAGTAGGCACAGCCTTTGTTGCCTACCTAGACAACTCTAAAATCCACACATGGAAGCAGAGACTCCGTAAAGCGAACTCTGTTTTCCAGGCAGAGCTAATTGCAATCAAAGAAGCTGTTAAGTTTGTAAAAAGGCAACATCTTCCTGTAACTATTTGGTCAGATAGCCAGGCAGCACTTAAATATATCTGCAACCCAGCGCCGAGCTGGCAGCCGAATGGTTAGCGCTCTTGCCTTCAGTTCAACAGTTCGTGGGTTCGAATCCCACCTTGGGCATGGATGTTTGTAATGGTTCGGAATCCACTTTAAACACGGCTACCTGTCAAATTAGCCCTCTTGTGCAAAAAATGACCGTTGAGCGACAAACAAACAAGCAACCCAGCATCAACAAGCCCTATAACTCACTCTGTCCAAGCTAAATTAGTTAATTTTTTGTCCATCCAACTAAAAAGGATTAAGGTCCATGCTGGAACAGAAGTCAACGAGGAAGCCGATAAGGAAGCGAAGAGTGCAGCCTCATCCTCACTCCAGCCTCTCATTGTTCCACTCCCGCGCTGCCATCTCAAACAAGAATGTCAGAAATGGATTCTTGATAATTGACAACAAAGATGGAAGGATGCCAATATAGGGCACCTTATTCCTGAGACGGAACCTTCTGTCTCAATGAAGCCATTAAACTGGACAAGAAATGAAATTCTATTTATGTCCGGCCATGGCCCTTTTCCTACGTACTTCCACCGAATGAATCTGGCAGTCTCACCTAATTGCACTTGTGGAGACATTGGTGATCCTCTCAATTTCATCACGTCTTGCCCATTAACTGCTTCTTGTCACCTGTCATGCCTTGCCAACAGATGGATAATGATGTGGCAGAAAGCTATCCTGAATAACAAGATTTCCTGGAGAAAGCTGAACCAACTCGTGGATTTTCTAATTACTCAGGAAGCCCTTTTTACTTAATTCCATGACGACACCAGCTAGTAACTACTCCTCTAATCTTGTGTCATATCTGTCCTCTTGCCTCACCCATTTACCTAAAACTCTGCCTTACTTTGTATAGCTCTTCTACATACCTTACACAAATTTTGTAATTCATTGCCTATTTCTCACTTAGTTTGTAACAGAATCACCATTTGTGAATATTCATGTCATTCACCAACCAGTTTTTTCTAGTTTCTTTTTTTTTTTTACTTAGTATAATATTGTTTGATGTATTCATTAGCTATCTATTTTTTAGCTATCTTGGACAAGCTTAGACGGCTCTCCTTATCTCGTGAGATTCACTTACAGTGGATCCCTTCCCATGTAGACCTTGCGGGTAACGAATTGGCTGATGCCCTAGCAAAAAGAGGTACTGACGAGCCTTTGCTTACTCCGGCGTCTCTTACCTATACTGAACTATACTCTAGACAGAAAGGCCTTGTTCGGTCTGCATTTGCCATTCCCCCAGTGCACCATTGGTACCAGGGTAATCGTCCCGGCGGATCTCTATCCCTCCGGTGCAGCAGACTGGAACAAACTACAATAACTCGTTTTCGAAGTGGCCACCTAAGATCATTGGCATTTAACAACAAAGAAAAGAAATTTCCAATTTGCGCTAAGTGTTTCAAAAGCCAAGCCACTCCGGATCATATCCTTGAGTGCTTGGGACTCGATAAAGAAGATCTTCTGGAGCGACCATTATTGGTCATTGATTTCCTGAGAGTGTGCAATGTCATAGACTGGTCTAGCGCTGCTAGACAACAGGGATCAGCAACAACAACAATAATATTGTTTTATTACTCCAAAAATATTTGTACATACTTGTTGATTTTCCTTAATTATTTGTAATGAATTGTTAGCTTAATTTAAATTGTCCATAGGGTGGTAGTATTTGAGAGCTCGGGGTCACAAATTTGCATTTCTTCTGTAGCAGCTCCGTTTTTCTCTCCAATGGTTTCCATCATACTGGTACAGTTCTTTTGAGCTAGGTACAGGGAAATTCACTGGCGTAAGCGTAAAATTTAAAAAGCCAGCGCTACATTTCCGAGGTGCTGGAGTCAGTTATCCTTCCTTATCTTCAGGGCTTGCCCACAGCCATATTTCAACATGATAATGTGCGATCACACGTAGCACTCATTATCCAAGTGTTCTTTGTTAATTGCCTGATTGAATTGCTTCCCTGGTTGACTCGCTCTCGGGATTTTTCACCGATAGAAAACGTGTGTTCTATGGTTGTGCAACAATTGACCCAGATTACATCTACGAGATTGCCACACCAGATTAAGGCGTGGAAGCTGCTTGGTCTGCTGTACCACAAGAACACATACAAAGTCTCTTTGAATCAATGCCGAGAAGTGTGGCAGCTGTGATCTCCAACAATGGCGGCTACACTGGCCGATTCGATTAAGAAATATTTTACTGTTATCACTTATTTTGGCCGGAACCACACTTCAAAAAAGTCTGTAAATTTAATCATTTGATACTGGGTCAACATGCTATCGTCAAAATAAATGTTGTTGCGATATCACTTGTGTTTCTTGGTGTCTCAATTTAGATGGCCTCAACAGTGTATTTTTATAGAGTACACACAAAATAATATCTTCTAATAATACATTATTTATGAAGGCAAATAAGTTTTGGGAAAAAATTAGTTTAAAGATCTAACACTTGTATTTCATATTAATGAACTCTTTCAATTAAAAACTATTTTACAATCCCAAAGATTTCATAAAAATGAGCAACTACTGTACAAATAAAATTGATATTCATAGAAACTTATTCTTTTCCTAATTACAACCAAAAATAAATCAATGCGCAATCAAAATAAATTTCGAAAGGGTAAATATCTTTTTATCAGTTATTGAGAGTTAGAAAAACTAAAATCAATATCTTAATTTATGATACTAAAAGGATACATTTTCATTAGCTGAAATAAAGGTGTTGTGAAACACAAAAATTTTAAATAAATACTTCTTCTGATTTTCTATGAATAACACGAAAAAAAGCTACTAAGCAAACTTTGCAAATCTGTTTTCATTTTGAGACAGTAGCCTAAACATCGGGAGAAACAAAATACGTGTTGATACTGTTACGTAATAGCTCGTGAGATGTTTTTTTGTTTACTTTCTATGCATCAAAATAGTGATTATTTACTACTTTTATGTTTCAAAAACTTTATAAAAGTTTCTTCTTTAGCCACTGGTAGGTTAAAGCCGAAATGGCAAGAATTCTTGGATATATGCTGCTTACAGCGTTTGCCATTGGGCAAGTAAAAGCATTAACACTTCAAGAAGCCAGGAAAGCCGCAACCCAACTGTGGTCGAGTGAGTTTTAAATACTTCTGTAAAATTTTTTTAGCAATACTTATAGTGCAGCATTTTTAAGCGAATCAAATAACTATATGTTTCTTTAATTTCATTCATAGCTGTATTCTTCATACAGATATTTACAGAAAACGGAATTAGCCTAGTAAAGACATACTACATAATTGTGACTTGTCATAGTTATATTTAACTACATAATAGTTACATATGATTATATTATTATATAAAATCATTATATTTGTGAAGTAAACTTCATCAAACATAATATTATCTATAATTTCGCTTATAACTATTAAAGGCTGATGATTAATTTATTTTTAAAATATTAACTTGACAAAAATAATTTTGTGGATTTTTATTTGCAAATTTAAAACTAAATTCCATGAAACATACCGAGAGAAATTCTTAATTTTGTTTTATGAAATGAACTATATATATATATATATGTGTATATATATATATATATATATATATATATATATATATATATATATATATATATATATATATATATATATATATATATATATATATATATATATATATATATATATATATATATATATATATATATATATATATATATATATATATATATATATATATATATATATATATATATATATATATGTATATATATATATTGATAAATCAAATATAACCATATCAATGACTTTTTTTGCGTAGGAGAATCTAATTATTTATCACATATACTCTATAGAAACCGATATAAAAATTTACTTTTGAAAGATGAAGATCGCAAATTTATGAAAAAATATAGAATTTATGCAACAATTGTATGGGAATATAAAAACCTAAAACAACCTCAGTGCCCACATGTGTTTTCGTGACCTAAGGCCCTGGAGTGTGAAGCATGTGTCCAGCTTAGGGGGTCAGCCTAACCCGCATGCTTGGTTCTCAGTTTTATCAACCCACTGAAACGATGAAAGGCTGAGTCAATCTTACCCAACCCGAGAATGGGAATATAAAATCAGCCTAAATTTTATTGATAATATAAGCGAATATAAAAATTACTTAATTGTTTTAAATAAACCTCTATTTTCCAATGTTTTTTCCTAGTTTTATAAATAAAAAATTATTATTTTATTAAAAATTATTACAGTTATTTTGAATTAAACTTCATAATATATAGACAGCGGGAAATTTTATTAACTGTAAATGTATAAATGACAACAAAGATAGAGTAAATAAAACAGTGTTGACAAAGCTTATTTTAAATGATTAAATAAAAATTCAAAAATATCCTTTTCCGAGTGCAAGAAAAAAATTAACAGTAAATATATTGCCTTTTTTATTATATAATTTTCAAAAATACTGCCGAATATTTCTTTTTATATTTAAACTCGTCTTGTTATACTTCAAAATGAACATCCATACATCATCTTTTCAAAAGTAATCGGGTTTGATGGACAGAGTTTTCGAAGTTTTCTCTTCACATTTCTCGTTTGCAAACACATCTTGCTTAAAATTATTCACACAATAAAATATTTAATACTTTATCGTAGTTAGTAAAATGTATTCCAAACTTTAAACTCATTGAATACTGAATTTTAAAGTTATTATTTATATAAAAAATTTTAAAGATACAAAAAAAATAAGTTTTAAGATTTTTTTGTGAGATTGAGGATTTATTATAATCTTATAGTTTGATTATTTGGTAAACGAAGAGAAATATTCATTTCTTTACTGTGAAATATTTATCTTTGTTGGTGTATTTCTCTTAAATACATTTTAATCTAATTAACGCAATATACATAAAAATTACTTAGTTCTTCGACCATTATAAATTAAGAAAACTATCAAAGGAATTAATCAATAGTTCATTTCATAATAACTTTTAAATTATTTCTGAAAATTCAAATAGCAGTTATTAATTTTTTCAAACAATCGTATTATTGGTTAATAATGTTATGAATGTATAATTTGAAAAAAGAAATAAAATGGAAAAATTAATTTTATTTTAAATAACAAAAGTAAAAGCTTAACAAAAGAAAAATTTATTTTATTTTATATAACGAGAGCAATTAACAAAAGTTTTCTTATTTATACATTTTCATCATTAGAGAAGAAATATTTTATTAACGTGAAATTGTGAGAGGTATAATTGGAAAAGCAATTTTTCATTTTGAATTTCCTTATTGAAAATCATTTCTCAAATTTTGTAAATGCATTGTGAAAAATGTTAATTAAATTTTTATATTATTATCTTTTACTTTACATTATTAAGCGCTGATTTATACTCTTTAATAGCTACTGTGAGTTCAATCTCTTGGAATAATGAACCAAATGAACCAAAATCCTTTTTATGCATTAGAGATGGGGTGTTTCCAGATCTGGAAAATTGCAGCT
This sequence comes from Latrodectus hesperus, assembly GCA_037975125.1. Classification (NCBI taxonomy): domain Eukaryota; kingdom Metazoa; phylum Arthropoda; class Arachnida; order Araneae; family Theridiidae; genus Latrodectus; species Latrodectus hesperus. The sequence continues at coordinate 37,271 of JAJQOW010001049.1, read as the reverse complement.
TTTATGTCCACTGTTCCAATGGAAAGGCCCATTACATCGCATGTCCAGAAGGCATGCATTACAGCGTTATGTCACAGCAATGCGAATCAAAATGTGAAGCATATTGCGATACTTCAATTGGTAAAATCATTTTTTAATTACACACTTTTCTCATTTGAATTTGTCGTTATTTATTTTTTTAATTAATATGATTGCACAAAAATGAAACCATTTTTATAGCTAAATTTTAAATAGATTAGTATTTTTAAACTTTAAGATTAGACTTCAAATAACTAAATTAGTAAAAACTGACAAGTTAATAAAATAGTGGCATTTTTTCCTTTGTGTAAATGCACAAAATGTGAGTTTTTGTCTTATTAAATAAAAATAAGTTTATCGAATCATAGTTTCCTGATTTAAAAACAGCAAAACATACAGAAAATAATGTTTTATACATTAAAATTTCCTAATCCAGAATATCTTCTAACATTATTTACCCCACCCCAATTTCCTCCCCTTGAGATCAATGTCAAAATTGAGGGAGTGGATCCTCTGGTGGTGCCATCTATCGGATGATTTAAAAAAGAGCAAAGACGTACTTTCACCTTCGTGGTGCTCAGATTAAAAAACGAAAGACGCACCCTATGGACTTAAATTCGCATTGCCAAGGCATAACGAGCTTGCCTTGTCGAAGTGTCATAAGTAACAGCATTATTTAGTTTAACTCGGTAAATTAATTAAATATTGAAATTTCTCTAAAAATTTGAAATAGAAGTGGTATGAAAATGTATAAATGCTATTTATATATATTTATGCATATGTATTAAAACTTTATTGATTTACGAAGTTTATTTTAATCATTTTACAGCTTGTGAGTGCCGTTGGAGTGCTTGTGGTAAGCGAAGTTTTCTATATTAAATCTTAAGTGTTCATTCTATCTAAGTAGTTCTTTTTATTCGTGTTAGAATAAAAATATAATGAAATTACGAAAATTTATCAAATATTTCATAATAAAAACATTAGAAATCGAAAACAGCAAATCATTAAAATAAGATACCTTATAATAATTCAAACGAGGGAAAATTGAATATAATTGAATAAATATTTTTTAGTTTCGTATACCTGAAGTAAAAAAAGAAAATTGCTCATATCAAAAAGCATTTTAATTTTATTTAATAGGAATGATAATTAATTAAAAATTAATAAATATTTAACTTATAGAAGTTATTTTTCATTTTATCTACATATTATTTATTATTTGATTAGTTAGGATAATATTATTTGATTAGTTCAAAACCGGGTGTCCCAAAACGAAAGCATAAGCTCTGCACATCCAGATTCCTCGCTGGGAGTACATAAAAACTGCCCAAAGAAGCGTTCTTGTACGATCCATAGTTTACGAGAAAAATACCCAAAACAAAGCTTGACGTCGCTTCCGGTTCAAGAAAAGACACTTTATTGAACATATCAACAGCAGTATATGCACAATTTAAAGCAGATGTTCAAAGTGTCCGCCTTGAATGTCGAGGTAGGCTTGAGCACGCCATGGAATGACTGTCATCACACGTTGCAGCATCGCGGGATCCACCGAAGTATAAGCAGCCTGCAGACGAGCCATTGGTGTTGTCACTACGTGCGCATCCATGGCACGCACACATGCATGACGGGATATGCGCAGCGAACGTTTTAAACGTTATCGTCTGAAAAGATATGCAAATACTGTTGCTGATATGTACAATAAAGTGTTTTTTTCTTGCACCGGAAGTGACGTCATACTTTGTTTTTCGTATTTTTCTCGTAAACTATGGATCGTACAGAAACGTTTCTCCGGGCAGTTTTTATGTACTCCCAATGAGGAATCTAGCTGTGCAGAGCTTATGCGGTCCTTTTGTGACATCCTGTATTTGTCCTAATATGAAAAGGATTAACTTAAATTATTCCTGCTCCTAGTGGAATATATTCCCATGAAAATAAAATTTACTTTATTATTGAGAAAAAATAAATAGGAATCGCGAAATTAATAGAATACTAAATTCTAATTGAAATGAATGATAGGTTTCTAAATAAATAATGCCAATAAATATTAAAAGTAGTGGAATCCTTCTTTCTAATTGAATTTTTGTTAAAAGTTAACAAACAGATAGCCCTTGATTTTTGGCGATTCTTTTCATGCCAGAATAGGCGCCAAAATGTGAGGAACAAAATAGTAATCCTAAATTTACTTTAGTTAAAGCACTTAAATACCAGGGTTACCAGAAATTAAAATTTATCACCAAATTTTTCGCCAAACCACTATATTTATCCTTGAATGGCACAGATTATTTGATGTTAGAATATATTTACGATTTAAAATTTTATTGCTTATCTAAAAAAATACTCATTATCATTCAATATTTATCATTCTAGAGAAAATATCTTTTTTCCTTCATATGAGTAAATGCATGTATATATGTCTATAAAAGATATATAACATTTAATCATAAAATTGTGTTTAGAAGTTCTTTCTATTATTTATTACTTATTTTAGCTTCCGCTATGACACTTCCTATTCCTCCAGTAACACATTCGCCACCGATATCGAAGCAATTCAGTTGCTCCGATGACGGCGTGTATAGGAACCCACAAAACTGCAGCACTTTTATTCACTGTTCGAATGGAACTCCGTATATTAAAGATTGTCCAAGCAGTCTTCATTTTAATGAAGAGACAAGCCGATGTGATTCACAATGCTCTGCTAAATGTGACCATTCCCTCGGTAACGTTTCTTTTCTCTTCTTAAATAAACACATCATAATTTGATGAAAACTTTACATTAACGTTTTTGATTTTGATTACAGCTTGCCGATGTACATGGTCGACTTGTAGTAAGTACTTTTGTTACTTTACTGTATATATAAAAACATTTCTCGTATACTTCATAATTGTGTTTAAATCAATATGTAAATTTTCAGAAAGTTTAATTAAGGTATAATAATAAAGATGCATTTTCAGATAAATAAAAAATTAATAAGATAAGTATATTGAATTAAAACTATTAAACAATTTTTTTTAAAAAATATTTGAACTTTATTATCGTAAGGACCGCCCTGTCTAGTGGTCAGAGTCCCTGACTGCGGATAGGGAGGTCCTGGGTTCGAATCCCAGTTCGGGCATGGATGTACTTTCTCTCTGTATCTATCCTGTCTTTCCTTGTATGAATGAGGTGTGAATGGTTGCCTACCCTATAAACGGGTCGCTATGGCATGTGTGTGCTGAAGAATTCAGACTCCACACCAAAATATGGTTCCGTTGAAAAAGTGGAGCAACGCACCCCATATTGCCAGCCTAGCTGACACACGACAACAACAACTAATCATTCGTTTAAGGTAGTAAAATTACCTTACATCTCAAAAAGTTATAATTTTAATTTTAAAAATTAATAATAAATCTATCTTTAAATAAAAAAATTACTTTTCTAAAATAATTTTTTGTTGTTATAATTGCTTGGTAGAATTTTAAAATAAGTACTGTTTATATGTAGAGATACCAATAAGAATTAATTTCAATTTATAGATTAAAACTTTCAATTATCCATATGATTGCGAATCTTCTAAATTCTACATTTTCAATTTAGATTCCGATATCTGTTCCTTACGTCAAAAGATAGGTGCGTGTAACGGTCATTACCGCAGATGGTTTTATGACCAACGTTCATCAGAATGCCGACAATTTGTATACGGAGGATGTGGTGGGAATGAAAACAACTTTGAAACCCAACAAGAATGCGAAAGACACTGTGGTAAGTTTGGTTACTAATTTGTAGTTTCCCTTTTCGTGAAATTTTGGTTCGTGTGGTGATTTTTATGAATAAACAGTTCATTTGCTTGTACGACACAGTTTATTGAACCTAAAATTGAATATATTTGTAATGCAATATTAAATGTAAAAATAATTACAACTGACCTCACGCGTCAGTTGGAGGAACGCTTCTCTTATTTTTAATTTTTAACCCTGAGGTGAGTGAGCGACACGCCCTCTGGCAAAGATCTCTGAACACTACATTATTCAAAACTTACGGTACAGTTTCACAGATTAAAATTGACATTTGCAAGTAACTTACAACAAAAATTGTAGAGTACATTGTCCTAGAAAACAAAGATTGGTCGTTATGGCTTATCCTCCTGCTGTCTGATGAAGTCAGACAAGGTCCATCACACCGCTGACCATAAGAAAGTCTAGGACAAGAAGGAGGGCTTCTTAAAGATTGGTAGAATAGTCAAAATTGGGATAATGATATCAGGGATTTTTTATCTGACGCAAACAGGTCCATGCTAAACACCGCCATTGTGATATCATATTTTCCTCCAGTCTAAAAAGTACCATCGCAATGTACACTTTTTTGATGTTCACCACTTCCAAGACTGAGCATACGATTTTACACATCCAGACAGTAGAAAAAAAGGACTCAAAAATTTTGTAAATCAGTAATATATTAAAAAAAAACTAGGTGTCAAATCGAAGATTTTTAATTTTATTTTTCTCTTACCTTTAATATTCCAATGTTGCATCATTCCCTATTTCAGTTTCAATGAAGTACTGCTGAACAGTTTTCCCTAAAAGATTCGTAATGTTGAGTTTATATAAGGAATCTATACTTCTAGAAGTAGTAGAAAATGTAGAATGATATTTTCTAGTTTGATTCTTTCGTTATTATTAATTTTTAGATCTGTAAATTTGAAAACATCTAATTTAAAATCTTTTATCAACTTAGCACGTTACTCATAACTACTCTATATTCAAAACATTCCCTTCTTTCCTTGTAATAATAATATCAACTCATTTGGTTGAGTAATTATAGGAAGAAGAAGTAAGATTTTAACTCATTACTTTTCAGCTTTTTTTTTTCTTTTAGTTACTAAATATTTTTTACAAAGAACAGATTTAAAAATAGTAAAGAAATAAAAGTAACTTCTGCTTTATTATCGAGCTTTATTATATATTCAAGAAAATCATTATTATAGGAACTGAAACTTTTCATCTCAAATCTTTTAATGACATTTGAGATGTAAAAAATTTACATAACGCCACCCTCGTTCATAATTTTGAATTTGATCGGAATGCTTCACACAAAAACGATAAAATCATGCTAAGAAAATGTAAAATCTACAATGTTAATGCATAATTACTATCCCATTTATTATCAAAAGCTGTGTAAAAAAGTAGGTTCTTTTATTAATTAGGTCTCTTGTTACTAAGTATAATCATGGTTTTGCAAGCTAATTTGAAAGAGTAAATTTTACAGTTTTTAAGGCCTAATATATAAACAATAAGATAAAAATACTATCTATAACTTTTAAAAAGTTACAAATGACATAAAATCAATAATTATTGAGATATATATACTATATTATCCCACCTTCATTGATATGTTGTATGAATTTTCCAATTTATTATTGCCACGATTTCTGATGGAATTGTCAATACTCTCAACCTTAATTTAACATTTAGTGAATTTGATTCCCACTTAAAGGAAACGCTTATCAAGCTTTATTATCCTCGTTAAAGTTAATGTTTCAATCAAATTAGAGAAATGGAGCAAAAAATAACCACAAAGCAATAAGCGTACCAAGTGATAATTCATTTTAAGAAACATTATGTAATACTTGTACTATTAACCCAATATTACGAAGTATACCAATATTATTATATGAAGCATTACTTGTGAAATTCATGAAGTGAAAATAATATAACAGATTTTTAATAATTTCTCTTAAACATCTGTTAAGACATTTTAAGTGATCAAATAAAATTAAATCTTTTTTTTCCTCTGAGTTTTCCCTTCATTATATAAGTTTATTTCTTGAATAAGAAAATATAAAAAATCACTTTTTCCTAGAGTGACATGTTGCAGATTATTTTATAATTATTAATAAATAATAACTATAAATCTTTGGAAAACATTTTTTTTTAAAATTACTTATAAGGAACTTGATCAGTCTCTAATATAAATAGTTTGTTGTAAAAGAAATTCTTTTGTTAGATTGTGAAATATTTTTAAGAAATATTGTTATATATATATATATATATATATATATATATATATATATATATATATATATATATATATATATATATATATGTATATATATACATAATATATATATATATATATATATATATATATATATATATATATATATATATATATATATATATATATATATATATATATATATATATATATATATATATATTTACATCGAGACTATCAACACTGATCATAATAACTCCTCAAGTGAAGGAAAAGTTTATTACATGAGCAATTTTATTTTTGTGCATACAAAATTATTCGTATTCATGTTATTTCTTGATAAAAATATTGAGTCTAATGAAATAAGTTTTAATTTTATAAATGAATTTTCACAGGACATGTCGATATTTGCCACATGCCAAAGCTAACAGGTTCTTGTCAAGGATTTTACCCACGATATTATTTCAATCCTAGTGAAGGAAGATGTTTAAAATTCATTTATGGAGGTTGCCAAGGAAACAAGAATAATTTTGCAACTAAAAAGGCCTGTGAAAAGAAATGCATCATAAGAGAAGGTATATAGTAACAATCTTTAAGTATTTAATACCTATGTTAAAAATCATTTGATGCACGAAAACAACTTCGTACATTGAAAATTTTTTCCTTTAAGATTTAATGCTTTCCATATAGAATTCATAACAAAATTTTCTAATAAATTTCATAACAGAATCAAATCGGAATTTTATATATGAAAAGAACATTTTTAATATTTTTCTTATTAAAATTAAAGATCTGAAAGAAGAAAAAGTTTTAAACTCGTAGCCTATAGTTTATTTTTACATACATAATTTTATGTTAAGTAAGAAATTAAAATTTTTTAAATTTTAAATTATTACGTGTTTAATGATTTATATAATTCAAAAAAATTATATTAAAATATTATTGACTTTTTAATTTAATATTATATTAAAGTACAAAATGATACAAAGTATATATGGGAGAGTACGTTCTTTATATTTCGTGTATTTCAGTCATTACAGTTAGTAAAAACTATTAATAAGGTAAATACAGTAATTTTCTCTGTAACTTATAATTTATAGGACTCGGTCACAAAAAGAGACATTAAAAAATTTCTTTGTAGTTGAAAATGAACTTCATACTTTTTTTATGTTTTTACTTTCCAGGTTCATATAATTTTGTATTTTGTCATAAATTATAATAAATTCATTTTAAAAAACAAAAATAAAAAAAGCAAAGAGAGTGCAAAGCAAAATTATTTTCATGTAATTTCTCACATAAATATATGAAAAATGCCCACTAAGTTGGGGAATAATTTCGTAGTGTTTTTACCAAATACTTTTATTTAAACAAAAAACAATAATTATATCAATAAGTTTACCAATTATATATTCTCCATTGCTGTTTACAACCTTTCCCCATCCCTCGACCCATTTGTTGATGCCTGGTCAAAAATCGCCTGGTCTGGTGCCAAGAAGTTGTTGAGCCAGTTTCTAAGGACCTCTTGGTGCATTAGGAAATGCTCGAAAAGAATGCCACAGTCAACAAGCAGCTCTACATTGCCCAGCCACACCACGTGAATGAGGCTATGCGACTGAAAAGACCTAATTGACATGGTCAAACCATAATCCTTCACGACAACGCCAGGCCCCATGTTACACAAGTTGTCAAAGCCGCACTCCAAGAGCTCGAATGGGATTTCCTTCAGCATCCGCCGTATTCTCCGGACCTTGCATCGACCGATTACCATCTTTTATGCTCCTTGTCAAACCATATGAAGGGCGTTACCTTCGATAACAAAGAGGTCCTTAAAAACTGGCTCATCAGCTTCTGACACCAAACCAGGTGATTTTTGGCGGAACGGCATCAACAAATGGATCGAGAGGTGGGAAGAGGTTGTAAACAGCAACGGCGGTTATATAATTGACTAACTCATTGAGATATAATTATTGTTTTTTTTGTTTAAATGAAAGTCTTTGATAAAAATGATACGAACTTATTCTGCAACCTAATATTTGGTTTCATTTTTCATGGGGATATTTAGTTTCCGTCACTAAGAACAAAAGCATTCTATTGTTTTCCTTAAAAATGTGTTCCGATAGAAAGCATTCTTATTTTGATTAAAAAAAAAACAATAATTGCGTTAGAAAGGTGAATGAATCAGCAATCTAGGTAAGCAAGAAATCGATGCATATAATACATTTTTCAGTTCAAACTTCTACAGAAAATAAAATAAAGTACTTTTAGCTACAACAATTTTAATATATTGAAATTTTAAGGATAAATATAACAAGAAATAACGGAACTTTCTCAGTCTAGATGCACGAGTACTCATAAATTGATATGAATTTTCCTGATCCCTGAATTCCTACTATGAGAATTTAAATCAACCATCCTTTATTTCCCTGTATTACTTTTCTCAAAAAAGATACGTCTATACACCAACTTTGGGACAGGTGCCGTATAATCCATGATTCCAATTTCTGAATTTTTTTGGCGATGAAGAAATGTTGCCAAGATGACGTATCGTGACGTGCGCGATGACGTAAATACTAGGATTACCATAATAGAATTTTCTGCATAATTCTTATAGGTCTCCCTATGTATGACGTAATAAAAACGAGGTTGCAAGATACATAAGAAAATCCGCCAAAAAATCGCCTATCTCAGAATTTGGCATCCTGGATTATACGGCACCTGTGGCCAAATTTTAAATGATAAATAAAGATAACGGAAGAAACAACTGACTTTTCCTTTTTCTCAGCTCTTCAAATAATATTACCGAAGTAATAATTTATTAGTACATCAAAATCATTGATGACTTTTTTTTTCAAATTTAAATTTCTTTAGAAAAATTTTCCATAATAATCATTCTTGATACTTCAATAATTAAAATCAATTCATCAAAAAATCCTTAATAGTTAAAAGGTTACTTATGATATTATTTCCCATTAAAATTGCATCTATTTCTTCAAGTTATTCTTTCTTAAAACAGCCTGCTTATACTTTAAATCAAAATTGATTATCATAAAATCATTCGCTTAAAAAACTCTACATATCTTTAGATAAATGTTTGTTTTGTAGTAATGTTGTACGTAAGTTTTAATTTAGAATGCGGGTAACTGAACGTAAAATATTGAGATGTACATAAGCTTGAGAAGCTTGTTTTCAAAAAAGATACATTTATAAAATCAAATATTTCACAATAAAATTAATGTATAAAATTAATTTCTCGTTGGTCATCACATTGAATAATATCGCAAAATCTTAACCACTTAATATAACACGTATCTTTGATAAATGGAATGAATGTTGCTATATTTACATTTGTTTCCTTTGGTTTAATTTTGGTAAAAGTTTTAGCATTGGATAACAATGAAATATGTACATACTATCCACCTGCTTTAAAGAAAGAAATTAATTTAAAGGGCTTAGCATTCTTATTTTCATAACTTAATTCGCCAAACGGAAAACGTGACAGTAAAAGGTATTTACCGCATTCAATAACAATATAACAATAGTCATTATTTAGCAATGGATTTTAGAAAAACTTAACTCATTTCCTCAGGAAACAGTCCTAAATGCATGAGATTTTGAAAAATTTGAACGTAAAATAAATACTTATTTACTTAATAAGTGATAAGAGAGTAAATATTCCTATTAGATAACAATATTTCTTTCCAGTTATCCAAATTTAATGAATAGTTATAAATGTAGAATACATTTTGAACATATGCACCTCTTACATATATACATTTATCTAGTAATCCAACATTTAAGAATGACATTGGTATTCAGAAATACACTCACACACAAATATATATATATATATATATATATATATATATATATATATATATATATATATATATATATATATATATATATATATATATATATATATATATATATATATATATATATATATATATATATATATATATATATATATATATATATATATCATAAATAATTTATACTGCGCATACTTTTACTATTCAACTAATTTATTTTAAAATAAAAATTAAAAACTTGTATTCTTATGTGAATAAAGTTTATCTTTTTACAGAAGTTACTGGACCATTAACAACTAAAGCTCAACTGTTGGAAACAGAGGATCGCCCCAAGCCAGATTGCTCTTCCCCTCCAGAAAAAGGTCCTTGCTATGCCGCTATTCCTAGATTCTTCTACGACAATGAGACTGGCGTGTGCAAAAATTTCACTTATGGTGGCTGCGGTGGAAATGGAAACAATTACATTTCAAAGAGGCAGTGCTACAGTAGATGCACTCCGAGAACCAATAAAACAAGTACATTCTTTATTCATCTCACATCAGTCACTCTCATAACATTATATCAAAATTCAGTCATGAATATATTTAATAAACATTACAAAATAAAGCTTTGGAATTTAATTGAAGTATAAATATAGCAGATTAATTTTAACCGTGTTCAATTATTTAAGAAATATTTTTGATACCAATCATGAAATATTTATTTACCATTTTCGATAAAGAATTTACACTAATACAATAAATAGTTTTTGATAATATGAGCTCAAAATTTAGCAAGTTGCCTTTTGTTAAAATATTTTATTATTTAATCGTATTATTTAATATAAACTCACACGTTTCCTACTTTTATACCTTAACCATATCATATTAACATATATTCCTTTATCTGATACAACGATTGATTATAGTTCTATTGGATAATTGATAGTAAAACTTCTAAAGAATGCAAAACATTAGGAAGTAGACGTTACACTGAAATTTAATTTATTTCAAAAAGTTGAAATCATCGTTTATACCTCTATGAATGCAGTGAAGGAATATATCTATCTATCTATCTATCTATCTATCTATCTATCTATATCTATATATATATATATATATATATATATATATATATATATATATATATATATATATATATATATATATATATATATATATATATATATATATATATATATATATATATATATATATATATATATATATATACACGCACACTCATGTCAATAAACTAAGGATAAGGATAATTCGGAATCACACAGAAATTGAACTCTAAAATAAAAAAAATTTCATGTAGAATTATCACACACATCTTGAAAAATAATATGCAAATTACAAGAAACCACCAGATGGTACCGATAGTACGTCATAATGACGAGAGTGTAAGAGAAGGGTATCTAAGGAATGGCTGCAAAGAAGTAAAATTATTCACAAGCGCTTTAAAACCTTTCAGTGTAATAACCGCATAGTTATGGTACAAAGGAAGCATTTGGATGATGTTTAACGTAGTAGAATTATCGGCAGTTTGGAATGTGGATATATCCAGCTGAAAGTATCCGAGGAACTTGGAATCGCCCAGAGTGTCATCTCCAGGCTTTGGTAACTGTACCAACGGTACGACAGTTTCAAGGCAGATGTTGTGCAGACTCTCAGGGCACATTGGCCTATATGCTCGTAGGTCTGTCAGATGTGTTCCACTTACCGCAACTCACTGTCGTCTGCGGTTAGACTGGAATAGAGAGCACGGATTGTGGACACCACAACAGTGGTCTTGTGTGATGTTTTCCGACGAATCCATGTTTAGCTTTCATTCTGATTCTCACCTCACTTTCATATGGAGAGGGCCAGGTAACCATTACCACCAAGAGAACACCATTGGACGTCACCGTTACAGAGGTGTAGGATTGCTTGTTTGGGGAGGAATCATTCTGGGTTCCAGAACTAAACTGCATGTTGAAAATGTAACCATGACAGGCAACATGCATCGGGATGTCATTCTGGAACAACATGTAGTTTGTTTCGGGGCGCCATGGGCGCAGAATTTCGATTTATGGATGATAACACCCGTCCTTACCATGAAAACATTGCAGATGAATGCCTTCAATTGGAGGATAACACCCGTATGGACTGACCAGCATACTCACCGGACTTGAATACAAATATGTGGGATATGCCTGGCCAATGAATTGCAACCCGTTAACCCCCTCCCACATGTTTACCGGAACTTCGGAGAGCATTGCTTGATGAGTGGTGTTCTATTCCCTAAGATCAAATCGATAATTTGATACTCAGCATGCCTAGGCGTTATACGGCCTGTACTGCATCGTCTTTAGGGCATACTATGTATTAACCATCGTACCAACCATGTTATATTTGTATTTGTAAATAGGTTCATTTTTGAAATATGCTCCAGATAATAAAAATCTCAATTTTCATTAATGATATAAAGCATGTAGCATCTTTTTTGCTCTTTACTTTTATTTTAAGAAACAGACTTAACAAATAAATCACATTTGTTTTGCTTCTGGCTCTCTTTCTTGGCCTAAACTTGTATTATCCTTAATTTATGGACATGAGTATATATATATATATATATATATATATATATATATATATATATATATATATATATATATATATATATATATATATATATATATATATATATATATATATATATATATATGTATATATATATATATATATATATATATATATATATATATATATATATATATATATATATATATATATATATATATATATATATATCCTCAATCATTAGAGAATATATAGCAAATATTTGAAATAAATAAATTTTAAATGTTTGGACATTAATGAGATATAGCAGCAAAAAAAAAGAAAAAAAGAGAGACTTGAGTGTGTGTCTTAAAAATTCATTATATGGGGGGACCTTAATTGAGTTTGTGAATATATTTTCATTATATTCTATAGTTAAAAAATACTTTTTGATCAGATGATTAATTGTTCTGCTGATAAGAGCTGATGATAGTGTTTGCGTATAGTACATGTCTGAGTATCCGTCAATTTAAGTTGATAGCAAGGAACTACGAAAGATAATTGTGTAATGCGAGAGCTGTTTAAATGAAACATGTTTCAAGTTCCTAATAATCATAAGTTTTTACGTGACTAATCTGTGTTCTCTTTTAACGTTTCTTATTTAAATATGTTATTCATACAACAATGAATTTTCCAAAACGACAATGAACCATATCACTGAAGTAAAATCTTTAGGAATTTCTTTAGAAGCATTCTAAATGACACGAACTCCCGTCTGTTGCGCGACTGTAGCGTCACTGCCAAAGAAACCTTAATTCATACTAAGTCACCTTCAGGGCGTGTTGATACTGAGCCATGCTAAAGGAAGGATGTTATGTGAATAAATATTTGATATTTCCTTTCTTTCGTTTTTTTAATGTAGTGTGCTGTTTATGTTAAGTAATTATGTTTTTGTTGTAAAGTTTATTTGAATTGAATGTGTTAATTCTAACAGCAATATACAATGATTACTGAGAATAGAAATTATTTGTCGATTAATAGATTCATCGGAAAAAGATCATGGAGTTCCTTGTATGTAAAAAGGTAAGTGAAACTTACCTCCCATTGCAAAAAAATAGTTTATTTGCAATTATTTAAAGATAAAATTGGCACTAAAAGTCGTTAGTAAATCATGTCCCTCAAATTGCTGCTTCTGATATTTTACAATGTCATGCCCATATACAGTTGCACTCCAATAGACAAATGACTTCACAGACGATATTAAGAAACATCCTATGAATTTTGTCATTTCACTTTATTTCTATAACACATGTTCTTAATTTGTATTGTAAATATATAAAGATAGTTTTTTTTAGTAAAATCTATATGTTTTCTTGTTAAGGTAAAACAGAATCACTGGTAACAGAGCGTACAGTAGAATTCTATTCAGAACCAGATTGCTCTTCACCTCCAGAAACAGGTCCTTGCGATGCAGCTATTCCTAGATATTACTACGACAGTGAGACTGGCGAGTGTAAGAGATTTACTTACGGAGGCTGTGGTGGCAACGGAAACAATTATATCACAGAGAGACGATGCCTTAGTAAATGCAAACCTCCAAGGAGTAAGCGTTTATTATTCCTTCATAGTTTCACATATTTGAACAACAATAAATTTTCATTACTACAATGGATCATTTCACTGAAGAATGTTCCTTGACGACTACCTTAATAAGCATTCAAAATTACATTAAAACCATTCTAAATGTTGAATGCATTCTAAGTAAAGATTTACCCCTAACTGCCAGAAAAACATCTTGAGTATGAAAGCAAAATAATGTTTAAAAAAATTAGTTTTTTTTCTATAAATTCATACTTTCGGAATATTTTCGTAACTATGAACTGCAATAAAATCTGAATGATTGAACTCCTATAGTTGACTTCTGATGATTTACAAAGTCACGGTCACTTACAGTTGTGGTACTCAATAGGATAAGTGAATTCACAGACGATATTAAGAAATATCATATGACTTTTGTCATGTCACTTTATATCTATAACCCAAGTTTTTGATTTGTATTATGAATATATTACCTTAAAGCTAGTTTTTTTAGTAAAATCTATGATTTCTTGTTAAGGTAAAACTGAATCACTGGTAACAGAGCGTACTGTAGAATATTATTCAGAACCAGATTGCTCTTCACCTCCAGAAACAGGTCCTTGCGTTGCAGCTATTCCTAGATATTACTACGATGCTGAGACTGGCGAGTGCAAACGTTTCACTTACGGTGGCTGTGGTGGAAACGGAAACAATTTTGTTACAGAGAGACAATGCTTCAGTAAATGCAAACCACCAAGGAGTAAGAGCTTATTATTCCTTCATAGTTTTCTCACTCTGTTCATTAACATAAGCAGAAAACGTATTCTTTATATCAAAATAATCTTTAGACCAAAATACAATATATCTTGTACAGTGTTCGACAAATACATCTTGTGATTAAAAATGCAAAAAAATATTCAGGTTTTCTGAAACATAAATATTGTAGAATATTTTTAGCGAAGTGAAAATATAATAGTGAGAGAGAGAAAAAGTGACCCCCATAATAATGAAAAATTACAGATTGGAGTTTCAAATGCTGGACTTAATTCAATTAAAACTTGTTTTCATAAATACATTCTTAAATAATTACTATATTAGAGTTAAATTCGCTCTCATCTTTTAAACGGTGTCAAAAATATACTGTTAAAATGCCATATTTGATCTATAAAATTTGCTATTTGAATTTAGAATTTTTAATTAGATGGCTAAATCTTAATTTTTGCATATAAAATGGATGACATTTGAAATTGTCCTTTTTCCATTATACATTAAAATTTACGCAAATAATGCACTAAAAGCAGTGTAAAGATTTTATTTATGGATGTTTTTAAGGTTCTTTTTTTGGTGAGGAAATTAAGCACAAACCTTTGATTTTTTTGGAAATACAAAATTATTTAATTTATCGTTAAAGTAAGTGCAATAACTGCAAATAAAATTTAAAAATGTAGTGTTGATTAATATAAACAAATAAATACTTTTCACTGAATATAATTTCTTAAAATTTAAAATTAACTGTGCATTAAAATATAATACTTAAAAGCATTTTTCAAGGAATCAATGCATTGCACCTGAAATTATTGTTTTTAAACTAATTTTATCTATTTTAAGCAATTAAATAAACAACAGATTCAATTATCACTACGTAATAGTAATTATCACACTCATATGACGAACTCTGATATTTTGCTCATTTTTTTATCTAGTTTTATAAAATGTGGGGAATATTAAAGTTAAGTAATTTGTTTGCTAATTCACATGGTTTCTAACATTCAAAATGGCTATAAAAATGATGCAACGTTCAGCGTAAACATTTTAATGAATAAGAAACTCATCTATTTGATCCAGGGAAACGAGTTACATTCGAGACCGGAAATGAATATCATTTTGTCACATACGACAGATGAAGTTACATTTCGCACCCTTAGCTCCTTTGGCTCCTCTGCTAAGAATTAAATTGTTTCAGAAACTTTTATTTTATATGGATGACTAATTTCAAATTAATTTATTACTTCACTAACAATATAGTATAGAAATATTCTTTGCAATAAGACTGTAAATAATGAAAAGTTAGATTCAGTGATGCGGTGCGGTTATAAAAAATAATAAATAAAAACCCACTGAAAAAAAATAAAGTCCAGTGTTATAAAGATTTTTTTAATGCTTGTGCTAAAGAGTAAAATGTGAAAGTTTATCTCAATTTCAGTTTCCTTAACTTTGGAGAAATCTTAGTAGTAAATTATAATTTTTTCAAATAATTTACGATGAATCCGTAGACACTCTGAAACCATAAAATTTTTTATATATATTAGGCACGTTTTACAATGTTTTCAAAGAAAAGATATTCCTATATCAGCTGAATATATATACTGTGCCCAACTTTGAAAATGTTACACTAAGAAGGAGAGGCCAGAAAATTATGCAAATTTCATGACAGACACACCTTACCGAGTTATACAAATAATGTGATATGTGCAGCTTTCTAGAGAAGGTAAGATAAAATATAAGGTGGGGAACCGTCGGAGTGGACAACGCCGTTATTGCTGCTTGTAAAATAATCTATGAAAGTTTTTTGCCGTACTGGACGCCTGTAATTGCAGCGAGCAATAAGCCATCGTCGATGGAGTCAGTTCCAGCAGACAGACAAGTTTACGAGGGTCATGGTAATCAGACTAAGAAAAGCAGGTTGGCCCTCATGGCAAATCGCAGCTGACAGACATCTGGAAACGTCGTTAGTGCGCGGGCTGTGGTGAAGATGGTTGAAAAAAGGAACTTTGAACGTTTGCAGGCTGCCGGTGCAGCAAGGGTGGATAGACATGACTGACTGGAGCTTGTGGGGGCCCTGCAAAGCACGTCTACCGAAAGTCTGAAGCATGTGCTAGACACCCTGGATGCTCCCATATCGAGGAGAACAATTTGCTGTCGATTGTTTGTTAGTTAACTGCGCTCATGGCGTCCGTAAAGAAGATTGCCATTGACCCCACAGCATAGACGTCAACATCTAAAATGGTGCCGTATTAGAGCAATGTGGACTACGGAGTGGCATAGGATCGTCTTCTCAGATGAGTCACGCTTCTGTTTCTTCAGTAAAAATTGCCACTTACGAGTGTGGCGTCGACGTGCAGACAGGTCAAATCCTGCAGCATAACTCGGCATCATGGTTCGAGGCGCCATTGCTTATGATTACAGGTCATATTAACGTCCCTATGACAGCCCAACATTACATGGATGATGTGATGCTCTCGGTGACACTTCCCTATATTCAGGGGATGCCCAATGCCCTTTATCAGCAGGTTAACAACAGACCGCACATTGCTCGAATCAGCCAACATAGCAAGCACGGTGTGCAGATTCTTCCCTGGCTGCTATATCGCCAGATCTCTCACCAATCGAACACGTTTGGGTTATGATTGGACGCCATTTGCAGACCTGTCACTGTTTCCTTCAGAAGACCCACTTTTGAAAATGGTTGATAGAGAATGGTGAGTCGTTCCTCAGCACGCCATAGATATTCTCAATGACTTTGTACCAAAACGTATAGCTTCGTGTATCGCCATCCACGGTGATCCTACAACCTACAGACCCGAATACGTTCTCGCTCTGTATTATGCATATCATTTTAAACTTATTATTATTGGCTTTCTCTCTCTGTTTGCTGAGTTTCGACATTTTCTAGCAACGTCTTCTTGGTGTAGTACTTTCAATTTTTGACAGTCTATGATGGTCAAATGTCAATATATCCTGAATTACTCGAAAGATTTAGACAAAAAATGCTCTATTTCTTATATTAAAATACTTTTTACATAATCATGTTTGAAATGCAGTTTTTTTCACAAAAACTAATTTTTTTATCGGAAATTAGAATTACCACCACTAAATCCATCTTTACTTTCTTAATACGTATAGAAATAACAAACTAATTAAAGGTTTGGTAATGTTTGTGGAATGAAGCGTAAATACCAATAACATATTTTTTTCTAAATATTTTGATCCCCTAGCTTGAATTTTTGTTGCAGTATTTAATTAAACTATATTAACAAAATCTATGTAAACATGTCATGTAATTTCTGCATGTTAATGATATCAATAAAAATATAATTCCCATAGTATTGATCGATAAAATCCATAGGATTTGTGGGAAGAGATCGATATAATAATTTATTCCCCATATATATATCTTCAAAGTTTTGTATATTGTTTTGTTCTTATGTAGATATGCGATCAGAAGTTCCAAAAATTAGTTGTATTCAGAACGGCACAAATCCAGACCCACACAACTGTTCGAATTCAATAATTTGCTACACCAATGGTACAAATGTCATTGTTCCTTGCCCTGCTGGACAACATTATAACATAGTTCTGCAACGATGTACAGAACCCTGCAACGCATTCTGCGATCCTTCAATAGGTAAGAATTTCCATTTATAAAACACGGATTTTGGTAACATTTGTATATTGAATTACTTTAAATTGACTGTGGAATTATAGATTAGATTTTACTGATTCTGGGTTTAGCTGGGCGTCATTGTAATTGGAAGTAAAAAATATAAACAGTCAACCAATCAAAACATAAAAATATTGCAAAGTATAATTTCTCACTTTCATATTTCTTCAGTGGAAAGAGAATCTATATAACTTTTCGACAGTTTTCTATTTTACTATTTTATACATTCAGATTCATGTAAATGAAGATTCATACTATCATTGTGAAAACTATAAATGAAAATGTTTTCATGTATAATAATTTATAAGAGTAATTTTGTTACAATTCTCTGAATAATTGCAGCTTGATTATTTTGCAGTCTGGTTTTTCAAAACTTTAAAACACTGTTATACATAAATTTTTATATAGATGCAATTTGAATGACTTCCATATTAAATTGTTTAAAAAGAATTAAGAAATAAACTTAAAGAAAATTAAGCGCAAGCCTTATTTGAAAATAACACCGTCTTTTATATGAGAAAAATTAATTGTATATTTGTTTAATATTTTTTTAAAATATAAATTGGGGCATAATGAATTCTATCATTAAAATTTGATTCAATTATACATTCAATTGTAACTTTTTAAATTCTAGTTTGGATTGTGCTGTTTATTAAGAATGAAAATTATGCAATCTCATATACGTGCATTCCAATATTAAATATATTGAACAGTTATTTAATTTTTATAAAACTTTAAAACATAAAATTAATTTTAATGTAAGAATTTGTGATCAAAACGAATATTCCTGTGGGAATATAGTATTTTTAAATTAAAATTTTTAAATATAAATTAAATAAAATATATTCATGAAACAAGGATATTTTTCTGGAAAACTTGTCCTAATAATAGTAGAAATTCATAGATTTTGTAATTTTTATTTTTTGTTAGAAATTTATTTTACGTAGACATGCAGAAACGATTTTAGAAAATAACGCATGTTGTAAACTTTTATGGAATATTAATTTCACAAACTTCTGTGGAAGAGATTTTTTTCCTAAAAGAGCAATCAACCATTAATATATATTTTCTATGGATTTCATCCAATAACGCTGAATTATGTAATATATCCAAAATAACATGAAATTAATTCATATCAAAGTTTCTTTTAAGAAATTCTTTGTTTATAATAGTTCTTGTTTTTATAGCTTGCCAATGCAAATGGCTAACTTGTGGTAAGTATGCTTTATTTGTGTCTCTAGCAAATAAATTACATTATTGATTGATAGATTAAAGTATTCATATTTAAATGATGACATTTTTATATTTAAAATCTTTTTAAATACAAAATATAGTAAGTGACAAAGTTTCATAAATCAAGACATTATATAAGATTCATAATAGTACATTTAATTAAATTATTTCAACGTAATCGATTTGTCATTATACTAAATCATAATTTAAATCTTTGAGCGTATTTCATAAAATAATTAAGAAATAGATCAACTTTAACAAGTTTTAAGAGTAATGTGTGTAGTAAAAATTTATCAAAAGTTTATATTTTGTTTCATTGTTATGTGTCGCTGTCGACATTAGTTTCAGAAACACCAGAAATTATAATTTTACTTCTTTAAGGACATTAAAAGTGAAATTAATGTTCTTTGATTAAATAGTCATCCTTCATATTGAGTGTGATGTTTCTAAATATTGTTCATTTTATGAACACACACACAACAGCAACAGGTGACTACTTCTGGACACGAGAACCCCAAGATTTAATAACTAATAACATCTTTTTTGATAATTTTAACAAAGAAGCTTCTTTTTAATTTAAGGATTAGATAGTCCCATTCAATGTTAAAAAACCCCTTTACTTAGCTTATTTCAATTACAAATCAGATTGAAAAATAATTTGGAACGAGATTTCTAATGGTAAATAGAACCACTGAAAATTTTGTATAGTAATTATTGTTATTAAAACAAGTGATATATAATCCGAACTCAATTCGTAATTCAAAACTAATTCTGAATCATAGTGTAAATTTACGATAAATCAAAAGAAGAAATATGAAGAAAAAGTAAGATATTACTACGTTTCTTCATTTATCAAATATTTCCTTATTGATGATGTTGATGATTCCCGGCTGAATATGTATTTAGCATTCAGCAAGCAAGTTGGAAACTTGATATCCCTCGAAATCAATCATGAACTCATTTGTAAGACATCAAAATGTTTAAAGAAACATAAAAAAATCCCTTAAATATAGATCACAAACGGATACATCAAATGTGCTAGGATTATTCTAAAATTTGATTTCAATAATGGAATTTATGTACGATGTTATATGCTTATACTGGTGGCCACTCAAAATGCACCACCAAGAAAGATTTGAGATTTTACATCAAAATTTATTCGGCAGGTAACAAGTCATAAAAATATCAAATGAACGAAATTATAGCCTGTTGTGAAGGGTGAATAACGACAAAATCAGTAGATAGTGTATCCGCTAATGTTGGCTATAACCAGTGAGACATGCCAGGTAGAATCAAAAAGATTTTCGATGTATCATTGGGGTTAGTAGTACATATGATTTTCACGCAGCGGATGGTGTATTTCAGACTAGTTGTGAAAGCACAGACCACACGTTTTTGAATGAAGATAGATTGGGTGAATAAGCAGGCAATAGGAGTAATTCGAACATCCATGGTATATAAGTAAGGGTCCTGGTACATGAATTGGCTTCGTCGTTTACTGGAGAGACCAAACTGCTTTGGCTCGATTGTGCACTGGACATTTAAAAACTCTTCGATTTTCCAATGGCGCTAAGACCTTCCAAGTTTGCACCAAATGGCACATTGAAGAGGCCAGTCCCAAGCATCTTTTAGACTGCACTGGTCTGTTTCGTGAAGATCTACCAAAGGGGTTTGGCTGTGTTGAAATTAAAAGCGGACGACCTCATGGATCTTATCTGGTTTCAGATCAGAGAGATTAGTGCGAAGAAAGAGTAATTCAAAGTGGTAATGAAAAATATTTGAACTTTGCGTGCCACGTATGGTAGCACATCCTGTTTCAACGTTGAAGATGATAAGTGCTAAAGGTATGGGAAGAAGAAATGTAAAATTCCTGGAACTTTGAACCACGGGAATTTGCTGGGGAATTTTAGGAATAAACCAGGAATTTTTAGAAGCATTGGAATTTTTGAGGGATTAAACTCAACCAATCATCTTTCGTTTAATGTATTGTCTTATAGATATGAAGAGAAGTAATATAAACTACAAAAAAAATGTTTTCTAGTAAAGAGGTTAATTAGTTTTGTATTCAGTAAAACAAAAGTACTTCTTAAAATAATAAAAATAATGAATTAATGTTTAATAAAAAATAAAATTCAGAACTGTCAGAATAAATATTGATATCTCCATTCTTATGTCGTTATACTAAGTTTATACAAAGAAAGGGAAAAAAATGCTTTCTCAACATTAATTTTTGAAGTTATTCTAAATTGGTCATTAACTCAAAATTATTTTCTTTTCCTTCAAAATTTTATACTACCCAAAAATTGTGGTAGAAATCATAAAATTAGTGGACTTTTATTTATTTTAAAAGATATCTTATAAAAAAAAACATCAAAAATTTCTAAGTCAGCTGAAAGGTTTCAAAACTCTGGAAGTCTATCAAAATTCCCGGGAATTTTTAAAATTCTAAAGGGAATAAACTGGGTTTATTCCCGGAAATAAACCTGGATTTTTCCCTCCTTTACAACACTAATGGGAAGCCAATGGGTTCCAACACTTCAGAGATGAAGAGCTGAGAGAGACAGAATGAGAATTTATTATTTAATCATATTATTTAATAAGCACTTACACTTTTCCTACTTTTATACCTTAACCATATTATATTAATATCTATATTCATTTATCTGATACAACGATTGATTATAGTTCTATTGGATAATCGATAGTAAAACTTCATAAGAATGCAAAACATTAGGAAGTAGACATTACACTGAATTTTAATTTATTTCAAAACGAACAAATCATCGCTTATACCTCTATAGATGCAGTGAAGGAATATATATATATATATATATATATATATATATATATATATATATATATATATATATATATATATATATATATAAATATATATATATATATACACACACGCAGGGTGATCTTTTTAAAGTGACAGTGTTTAGAGCTCCCTGTAGCGCGACCTAATATAGCCAAAATGACATCAAACTTGGTATTTAGACTAATCAAGACATGGGGAAAAGGATTCTGTGAAAAAATTTAGTTTCAAAAGTCGCCACTAGGGTATTTTGTGGCCCTGGTTTAGCTTACAATAACGAGAAATTGCATAAAAAATGGATTTCAAAGAAAAATGCAAATGTTGTGCAATGACAGTGCCAACAATAGGCGCCATAAAAGCAAATAATAGACAGCTCCGACAATTAATCTCAGCTGAAGTAAATGAGCTCCAGTGGCCATACCTCTCCCGTTACTGGAACGTGCGTTTATGTTGGTGGAGTATCAAATTTGTCTTTTCTGAAGGAAAACATAACGAAGACAGTGCGGGATATTCCTCATGATAATGTTACGTACGGCTGTGGAGAACGTTGTGTACAGAATGCACGGTGTTATTTCTGAGAACGGTGCTCTCTTGAATGTGCTCTAATTCCTCACCGGGGATGTTAATGTAGTAAGTAAACATTAATAATTTAACTACACGATTGTATGTGCTAGTATTTTCATTTTCTCACATTTTATACATTGTAAAGCGCCACAAAATGCCCTAGCGACGATTTTTGGAACTATTTTTTTCCGTGTCTTGATGAGTCTAAATACCAAGTTTGGCGCTATTTCAGTTATTAGATCGCGCTACAGGGCGCTCCAAACACTGTCACTTTAAAAAAGATCACCCTGTATATATATATATATATATATATATATATATATATATATATATATATATATATATATATATATATATATATATATATATATATATATATATATATATGAGAATTTTTAATTGAACAAATGTTGTAAAGAGAAATCATATTGGTGAACTGACTTTTTCAATCATTAGAGAATATATAGCAAATATTCGAAATAAATAAATGAGTGTGGATATTAATGAGATACAGCAGCAAAAAGCAGACTTCAGAGCGTATGCTAAAAACTCGCTATCGTGGAATCTTAATTGAGTTTGTGAATATTCTTCCGTTAAATTCTATTATTAAAAAGCACTTTTTGATCAGATGATTAATTGTTCTATTGATTAGAACTGATGATAGTGTTTGAGTATAGTACATATCTGAGGATCTGTCAATTTAAGTAGCTAACAAGGAACTACGCAAGCTAATTGTATGATGAGAGAGCTGTTTAAATGAGACATTGTTGAAGTTTCTAATAGCCCTTAGTTTTTACATGACTTGATCTGTGTCCTCTTTTAATGTTTCTCATTTTCATATGTAATTCGTAGAATTGAACATCAATGTATTTTTCAAAACAACAGCGAATCATATCACTGAAGTAAAATCTTTAGCAATTACTTTAGAAGCATTTTAAATGACTGAACTCCCATCTGTTGAGCGACAGTAACGTCACTGGTAAAGAAACCTTAATTCATACTGAGTCACTAAATGAGTCACTGAGAATTAAATGTGTTAAATCTAACTGCAAGACAACAATGTTTATTGAGAATAGAAATTATTTGTTGATTAATAGACTCATCAGAAAAAGATCAATCATTTCCTTGGATGCAAAAAGGCAAGTGAAACTTGCAAGTAATAATGCAGTTGAAACTTTAATTATGATATATAGTTTTTTCCAATTTTTTGACGATAAAATTGACACTAAATGTGGTTAGCAAACGATATATCACTCAAACTGTTACTTCTGATATTTTAAAAAGCCATGGCTATATCTAGTTGCATTCCAATAGACAAATGACTTCACAGACGATATTAAGAAACATTCTATGACTTTTATCATGTCACTTTATATCTGTAATAAATGTTTTTGATTTGTATTGTAAATATATGACCTTAAAGCTAGTTTTTTCAGTAAAATCTATGTTTTCTTGTTAAGGTAAAACTGAATCACTGGTAACAGAGCGTACTATTCAGAGAGAACTCTACTCAGAACCAGATTGCTCTTCACCTCCAGAAACAGGTCCTTGTGATGCAGCTATTCCTAGATATTATTACGACGCTGAAACTGGCGAATGTAAAAGATTTACTTACGGAGGCTGTGGTGGCAACGGAAACAATTATATCACAGAGAGACGATGCCTTAGTAAATGCAAACCTCCAAGGAGTAAGCGCTTATTATTCTTTCATAATTTCACATATTTAAACAACAATAAATTTTCCATATTACAATGGATTATTTCACTGAAGTATGTTCCTTGGCGACTACCTTAATAAGCATTCAAAATTACATTAAGACCATTCTAAATAACTTGAGAAGCATTCTAAGTAAAGATTTGCAACCTTAACTGCCAGAAAAACTTTTCCTTGAGAATAAACAAAAATAATGTATTAAAATTGAATTTTTTTTCATAAAATCATGCTTTTGGAATATTTTCGTAATTATGAACTGAAATAGAATCTGAATGATTGAACTCTTATAGTTCCTTGGTTCTTATGTTCCTTGGCGACTATCTTAATAAGCATTCAAAATTACATTAAGACCATTCTAAATAACTTGAGAAGCATTCTAAGTAAAGATTTGCAACCTTAACTGACAGAAAAACTTTTCCTTGAGAATAAACAAAAATAATGTATTAAAATTGAATTTTTTTCATGAAATCATGCTTTTGGAATATTTCCGTAATTATGAACTGCAATAGAATCTGAATGATTGAACTCTTATAGTTGACTTCTGATGATTTACAAAGTCACGTTCACTTACAGTTGTGATACTCCATAGGAAAAATGAGTTCACATACGATATTAAGAAACATCCTATGACTTTTGTAGTGTAACTTTATGTCAATGCCACATGTTTTTGATTTGTATTGTAAATATATTACCTTAAAGCTAGTTTTTTTAAGTAAAATCTGTTTTCTTTTTAAGGTAATACTGAATCACTGGTAACACAGCGTACTGTAGAATTTTATTCAAAACCAGATTGCTCTTCACCTCCAGAAACAGGTCCTTGCATTGCAGCTATTCCTAGATATTACTACGACGCTGAAACTGGCGAGTGTAAAAGATTCACTTACGGAGGCTGTGGTGGAAACGGAAACAATTATGTCGCAGAGAGACAATGCCTCAGTAAATGCAAAACACCAAGGAGTAAGAGCTTATTATTCCTTCATAGTTTTCTCACTCTGTTCATTAACATAAGCAGAAAACGTATTCTTTATATCAAAATAATCTTTAGA
Organism: Latrodectus hesperus; assembly: GCA_037975125.1. Classification (NCBI taxonomy): domain Eukaryota; kingdom Metazoa; phylum Arthropoda; class Arachnida; order Araneae; family Theridiidae; genus Latrodectus; species Latrodectus hesperus. Next base: position 11,554 of record JAJQOW010001049.1, on the reverse strand, counting down.
CCAAAATACAATATATCTTGTACAATTTTCGACAAATACATCTTGTGATCAAAAATGCAAAAAAACATTCATGTTTTCTGAAACATAAATATTGTAGAATATTTTTAGAGAAGTGAAAATATAATAGTGAGAGAGAGAAAAAGTGACCCCCATAATAATGAAAAATTACAGATTGGAGTTTTAAATGCTGAACATAATTCATTAAAACTTGTTTTCATAAATACATTTTTCAATAATTACTATATTTAGAGTTAAATTCGCTCTCATTATCTTTTAAACGGTGTCAAAAATATACTGTTAAAATGCCATATTTGCTCTTCATCTATAAAATTTGCTATTTGAATTTGGAATTTATATTTCAGAAAAAACATTCATGTTTTCTGAAACATACATATTGTAATGTGGTTAGAGAAGTGAAAATACAGAGTGCGACAGAACTGACTAAGCTGTTTTAATTAGCAGTAAATATTAGACCTCGATGTATAGAAAAAAAAATGTTCTTATTTTCTAAATTAGCACAATATACCATTTTACATTCATTTAGTTTTGAAAATAATGTCTTCAAGATGTTTGCCGTTAGCATCAATACATGGTTGTTGACGAAATTTGAAGCTTCGAGCAGCTCTTGCACACATATGGCTGGGTATGACACTCACTTCGCCAATTATTCGTTCTTTTAACTCTGGTAGGGTGTGAGGATGGTTTTTGAAAACCTTTTCCTGCAGATATTCTCAAAGAAAGTTGTCATACGTGCTCCAATCTGGGGATCGTGATAGTAAAAATAATCAATTAATGCTTATTTAAAAATATATTTTTTAGAACTGTCAGAATAAATGTTGAAATTTCTATATTTCTGTCGTTATAAATTTCTAAGTTCATACAAAGAAAGAAAGGGGAAAAAATGTTTTCTCAACATTAATTTTTGAAGTTATTCTAAATTGCTCATTAATGCAAAATTATTTTCTTTTCCTTGAAAATTTTATGTTACCCAAATTAATATTAGAAATTGTAAAATTAGTGGACTTTTATTTTTTTATTTTAAAAAAGATATCTTATTAAAAAAAAAAACTTTAAAAATTTCTAAATCAGCTGAAAAGTTTCAAAACTCTCGAAGTCCATCAAAATTCCCGGGAATTTTTAAAATTCCAAAGGGAATAAACTGGGTTTATTCCCGGAAAAAAACCCGGATTTTTCCCTCCTTTACAACACTAATGGGATGACAATGGGTTCCAACACCTCAGAGATTAAGATCCGAGATAGAGAGAAGGAGAATCTATTATTTAATCGTATTATTTAATAAGCACTTACAAGTTTCCTACTTTTATATCTTAACCATATTAATTATTTATATTCATTTATCTTTATCTGATACACACAACGATTGATTATAGCTCTATAGATGCAGTGAAGGAATATATATATATATATATATATATATATATATATATATATATATATATATATATATATATATATATATATATACATATATATATATATATATATATATATATATAATATATATATAATATATATATATTGTAATGTCTCATCGTCAGCACTTGAGATTTGAAGAGCCTCTTATGGAGAGGGTGAGTAACGAGATGGTTGGCGCCAGAAGTGGTCTGAAGAAGCTGCGATTTTCTCTTTGTTTTGGAGTGGCTTTCCATCGGCACTTCGATTTCGAGATCCTATTTTTAATTTTAATTTCAGAGAGACTCTGATTGTACGCGAAGCAGGCGAGAGAGATGGTCGCGAACCCAAACATGGCTCCTTGTAAATTTTGTTCAATTTTTAATTAAATGTGTATGTTTCAAAATTGGAGTCATTTATTTGTTTGTTTGTTTCATAACAAACTTACGTTTTTGGTGGCAGCGGTGGGATGCTTTTTTAATGCTTTGCATTAGCATCCACTATGGAAATTAATTATGTGCACTATAATGGATTACGTGCCGCAATGTTGGAATACAGGTAGGCCATTTTGATCAATCTTTCTCTGGCTACTATTGAAAATAAATAGTTTGGAATGTTATATAAATTGATAGAATATTTAGTTCCAATGTTATTTACGTGGTTTTCATGTTATATCAATTAATTTTGTGTATAAGTTTGTAAATGGTGTATTCCATATTACAAAGCTAATTTCTGTATTTCGTGTATTCGAATTTACAGTGTTCATGCTATATCAATTAATTTTGCTTATAAGTTTGTAAATGGTGTATTCCATGTTACAAAGCTAATTTCTGTATTTCGTGTATTCGAATTTACAGTGTAATATTTTTTATAAGAAAAGTGTATCTTATTATAAATTTGCATTTCATAATTTTTATGTGGTTGATGTATTTCAATTCACGTAGGAATATGTTAAAATAACTATGTTGTTATAGATTAATGTGTAAAATCGAAAGTACACTTATATTCATAATTTTTTGAATGTTTCACTGAAAGTAGATTTTATGAAAGTAATATATACTTTAGAAAGGTTTTGATTTCGTTATGTGAAAACGAAAGTACAAGATTACAAATAGGTTTGAATTTAAAGTAATGTGAGATTTATTGATGTGTTTTTGATTTTGTTTGCAAAGTATCAAACTGGTTTATTACATATTTAGAAACGCATATGTTTATTTTCATTGATAAAGATTTGAAAAGATATTTTCTTACTGTTTAAAATATCGTACGTTATTATCATTTTTATGTCGTGTATGATTAATTAATTAAGTTTATTGATTTGAAATCGAAAGCTGATTTCTGGTTTAGATTAGTTAAAGCTTTTAATTTATATTGTTGTTAAGAATTGTAGTGTTTTATATTTTGAATTAAATAGGGATTCAAAAATATGTATAATTTCATTTCTGATTTAATATAGTAGTATTTGTATAAGAATCTGATTTTATAAAATTTATACATTTTGATTAATAATTCAATTTATCTGAGTATCAAGTATTAGCTTGGTGATAAAAAAAAAAACTTGAAATCGAGAGTAGAAGATTTAATTTTAAACTTGTTCTTCTTTTCAAAATATATGATTTGCTGTTTATACACTATTTGTTGTATTACAATATAGTTTGTTTTCGTTTAAATTTTTAAATGTTATTGATATGTTTATATTAGTAGAGTGTGTTAAATAATTTCTATAGTTATTTACGAAATTTTACATATAGGTGGGTGTAGTCTGTGGTTTCTCTCATTATTGCATCTCTTCTGAGATAAAGCGTGAATAAATAAAATGGCTTTTTTAGCACGGGGGAAAAAGGGAGATTTAGTAGAAGTAGCTGAAGAGTTAGGGGAAATGGTTCCAGATTCTTTTAAAATCCCAGATATTAAAAAATTAATTTTAACTAGTAAAAACTTTAACGAGGAAGAAGTAAAATGTATATTAGATAGGGTAATCGAGGAAAGAGTTAAAAAGGAACAGGAAGAAAAAGAGGAAAGAGTTAGGCGAGAAATACTAGAAAAAGAGGAAAGAATTAGGCGAGAAGAATTAGAAAAAGAGGAAAGAATTAGGCGAGAAGAAAAAGAAGAAAGAATTAGGCGAGAAGAAATAGAAAAAGAAGAAAGAATTAGACGTGAAGAAAGAGAACATATTTTAGAAATGAAACGTCTAGAAATCTCTTCAAATGCTGCAATTTCGAACACAGAATCAGTTACAAATAGGACTGAACATGCTCAAAAAATTCAATTAATGCAAATAACGCCAAAATTCGATGAAAGGAAAGATGAGATGAGTTTATACTTAATAAATTTTGAGCGTAGAGCAGAAATGGCTCATATTCCAAAAAACGAATGGGTAGTTTATCTTGTAAGTGCTTTACCTTCAGAGATATCTAACATGTTAGCTAGAGAACCTCCAGAAAGGGCTGATGATTACGATTACGTGAAGGAAATTATTCTTAAACGATTCAAGTTAAATAGCGAAAAATTAAGACAATTGTTTCTTAGACACCAGAAAACGTCAGACAAATCATGGAGAAATTATGCACAAGAATTGAATAGTTACTTTACGGAATGGCTTACGGAATTAGAAATAACGACATTTGAACAGCTTAAGGAACTAATGGTAACAGATCAATTGAAACGTCGTGTGCCAATTGAAATTAAGGAACATTTTTTGGCGGAATGGCTTAAAATAAATTCGCCGTATGATCTGGCAGAGAAAATAGATGAATATGAAAGTTTAAGAGATAGTTTTAAGACGAAAGATTTTACAAAACTCCCTCGAAATAATTTTGGTTTTCGTCAACAAAATGAAAACCGTGCCTTTAAGTTTAATGAAGTAGTTCGGAATCATAAATCTCATGTTCCTAAAAGAGTCGAGAATAAAAATTCTAATTATTCACATGAAAAGGAATTCGAAAAAAGAAAACAACTCCGATGTTATGAATGTGGTTCTTATAGTCATTTGCGGCCTCAGTGTGACAAAATAAAAAAGAACTTAGAATCGGTAGCATCCAACGAAATTGCTAGAAGTACATTTAATGAGTTAATGGCTCCTTACACTAGTATCGGCACTGTTAATGGAATTCAAATGCCAATCTTAAGAGACACTGGAGCAACTCTTGATTTGATTTGTAGGAAAATACGTGAAACCTGATATGTTCACGAAGGAAAAGGTTTGGCTAAGAACACCTCTTGATGAAACTTTAGTATGCTTACCTATTGCCGAGGTTGAAATAAATTGTGAATTAGGTCACATTTTGACAAAGGCAGCAGTTCTTCGAGATTCTTTGGATCAAGGAAGATATTTACTGGGAAACAAAACAGCCGCTTTATTTGAGGAAATTAAAAAGCATGAGGAGGTGAAAATACATATGATAAATGCTATAGAAACTCGAGCTCAAAGAAGACGGAAGGAAAATAGCAAGAATAAAGAGATTATTGATTCTGAAATAGAATCTTCTAGGTCTTGCTTCCAAACTAAACAAAATGAAGAATTAGAGCAAAATACAATTTTGCCACCATTAGAAACCGAAGTTGAAGGGATGGATTTGATAAAAACATCTCCAGAAGAATTTGCTCGGGAACAAAAGGTGTGCGAAGATTTGAAACCTCTCTTTGAGCAAGCTAAACGACAATCTTCAAAAGACAATAAATATATTATAATAAATCAATTGTTGTTTTATAATAAAATGGACAATGATGGAACTGTAAGAAGATTATTAGTTGTGCCCAAGAAGTTTCGCAACCAACTAAAAGGGATCTGCCATGAGATAACTGCAGCTCATTTAGGTATAACTAAAACAAAAGATATGCTGTGCAAAACTTTCTACTGGCCTAACTGCTTTAAAGAAATTGAAAATTTTGTTAAATCTTGTGACAAATGTCAACGAGTAGGAAAGCCTCAAGATAAGAAAAGGGCTCCTTTGAAACTGGTTCCAGTAATTCCGGAAATATTTACAAGAATTAACGTTGATGCATGTGGTCCTTTACCTATAACTTTCTGTGGTAACCGGTATATTATAACAGCCATTTGCATGTCATCCAAGTATCCAGATGCCATCCCAGTACCAGATATACGTTCTACTACTGTGATTGATGCTTTTCTTCAGATATTTAGCCGCATGGGTTTTCCTAGGGAGTTGCAAAGTGATCAAGGAACATCTTTCATGAGTGTCCTAACATCAGAATTTTTAGAAAAATTTGGTATTAAAGTTGTGCATAGTTCCGTTCAGCATCCCCAAAGCAATCCTGTTGAAAGATTGCATAGAACTTTAAAGAGAATACTGAAAGTCCTTTGCTTAGAAAAAGGTACAGATTGGGAGAAGATTTTACCTCAGGCACTTTTTGCTCTTAGAACTTGCATTCATGATAGCACTGGATATTCTCCTGCAGAATTAGTCCATGGTCGGAACTTAAGAACACCCATAACACTATTATATGAAAATCTAACTGGTAAAACCATTGAAGAAGATAGTGTGATTGCTTACGTTTTTAATCTTTTAAATAGAATGAAAAGATGCCAAGAATTAGCTGTGAAAAATATGACAGAGGCTAAAGAAAAACAGAAACTTTGGTATGACCGTAAGGCTACGAAAAGAGAATTTAAAGAAAATGATCTTGTGTTAGTTGTTGCACCTTCTAGATCAAACAAATTTTCTGTTCATTGGATAGGTCCAGGAAAAGTAGTAAAACGACTATCGGACACAAATTACGTAATACAATTTCCCGATAAGGAAAAATTACATGTATACCATGTAAATATGTTAAAACCTTATTTTCAGCGTCCAGAAGATGTTAATTTAATTTTTACCTCTAATTCTGATAATGAAGATATTGATTCTGAGAAAGAAGATATCCCAAGTTTTGAAATTAATTCATCTACCCTTTTAGAGACTTTTCCTGAAAGCTGTTTTAATGAAAAGTTAGAGGACGATCAGAAGAAACAATTGAGTAGACTTTTGATTCAATTTATTGATATTTTTTCAAATGAACCGGGTTGTACAGAACTGGCTGAACTGGACATCGAGTTAGAATCTAATAAATCTATTATAGCTAAACCATATCGAATGTCCCCACGACAGACAGAAATTCTGAAATCGGAAGTAGACAAGATGTTGAAAATGAAGGTGGTGGAACCAGGTGAATCCGATTACACATCACCTTTAATATTAGTTGAAGCTCCTGGAAAAGAACCTCGTCCGTGCATTGATTATCGCAGGTTAAATGAAGTTACCAGGACGCAATATTATCCATTACCAAATATTGAAGAGCGTGTTGAATCCGTTTCGAAAGCGAAGTTCATATCTTTATTAGACTTAACACGAGGTTATTGGCAGATACCTTTGAGTCCTAAGGCTCAAAGATATGCTGCATTTACGACGACATTTGGTGTTTATAAACCTTTGAGAATGGCATTCGGTTTGAAGAATGCTCCTTACTATTTCAGTAAGTTAATGGCTGATTTATTAAAAAATTGCGAACATTTTGCTGTGCCTTATTTAGATGACATAGCTATATATTCACTTACCTGGTCTGATCACATCCAACATCTTAAATGTGTTCTGGAGAAGATTCGATTTGCAAAATTGACTGTAAAACCCCTTAAGTGCAAATTCGCTCAACTTCGTGTAAAATATTTGGGACACTTTGTAGGACAAGGTCAAAGAACACCAGGTGATATTAAAGTGAAAGCCATTACCGATTTCGAACGTCCCTCAAGCAAAACCGAAGTACGAGCTTTCTTAGGTCTTGTTGGGTACTATCGCAAGTATATACCAGAATTTTCGGTAGTTGCTGCGCCTTTATCCGACCTGTTAAAAGGGAAGTCCAAGAAAGGAACTGTAATATGGAATAATAACTGCGAAAAGGCATTCATAGAATTAAAGAACACTTTAATAAAGAAGCCTGTACTTTACAGTCCAGACTTTCAAAAACAATTTATCATTCAATGTGATGCCTCAAACTTAGGAATAGGTGTAGTTTTATCTCAGAGAGATCAAAATGAAAATGAACACCCTATCCTATTTCTGAGAAAAAATTTTCGAAATCTGAGAAAAATTATAGCACTATAGAAAAGGAATGTGCAGCAATAATTTTTGCTGTTACTAAATTAAAATATTATTTAGATGGTCAGTATAAATTTATTATCGAAACTGATCATAACCCTTTAGTTTGGTTAAAACATCATACAGGATCTAATCCCAGACTTTTAAGGTGGGCCTTGGTGCTTCAAAGCCTAAATTTTGATATTGTTCACAGAAAGGGCAAATTACATCAGAATGCCGATAGTCTCAGTAGAATGCTGAATAACCAAACTTAATTATTTTCTTTTTTTCTCAGATATTAAATTAAATTTTTTTTTAATACAAATTTCAATTGTTGTTACATGTGTACATAAAAAAAAAAAAATGTTTTTTATAGTAAAATGTGTCTATTTGTAAGTTTAGTTAAGATTGAAAATTCTGTTGTGTTAGATAATTATTTTGTGCTATTTTGATATAATTTTATTTTATATTTAATATTATATAATTCCATATAATTTTGTGTTTCAGCCAGAGTCCGATTGATCAGGGCTATCTGTAATACTAAATTTTGCTCTTTGTTGTTTGTGTGTGTTTTTTTTCTTTTTTATTTGCAGGTTGATTTCCTTAGAATGAGAAAAAGAAAAAGAAAAAAAACCCCGGGGAAGGAAGGAATAATTTAGTCTGTAATGTCTCATCGTCAGCACTTGAGATTTGAAGAGCCTCTTATGGAGAGGGTGAGTAACGAGATGGTTGGCGCCAGAAGTGGTCTGAAGAAGCTGCGATTTTCTCTTTGTTTTGGAGTGGCTTTCCATCGGCACTTCGATTTCGAGATCCTATTTTTAATTTTAATTTCAGAGAGACTCTGATTGTACGCGAAGCAGGCGAGTGAGATGGTCGCGAACCCAAACATGGCTCCTTGTAAATTTTGTTCAATTTTTTAATTAAATGTGTATGTTTCAAAATTGGAGTCATTTATTTGTTTGTTTGTTTCATAACAATATATATAGTTCTTCAGAGATGAAGAGTTAAGTGTGAGAGAGAGAATGAGAATTTATGAATATATATATATTTACCCTTATATTTATTTTGCATTACTTATTTATTTGCTCCTTATTTATCCAGGCCAATTTGTTTCTTGAAAAGAAAAATTACAAAAATTTCACTCTCAAAATTATTTTCATTTACAAATAATATTTTTTCTATTCATTATATGCACATCAATATTAACAAATGCACAATAATTGCTTATTTGGAAGGAAAATATGAACCTATAATACTTCTTATGTTCTCGATCATATATAAATACACTGCTGTGCAGGTGTATCCTGAAGTGTACCTTAAGTGTAACGTGTTTAGAATATTCCCCATCATAAAGTGCTTTGTAATTTTGAATCATGGTGAGATGACGAGGTCACAATTGATGATATTCTCTTCTCCCCTATGCACAATCAGAAGATTATCAGAATTTAACAAGGTTGAATTTCATTCATAAATGCCATAAAAGTGTCTAAACGACTTTGCTATCCGACATTTCTGAGCAATCAAAAAATTCAGCTGATTCATTTAAAAAGTTAAAGACAAGAAGTTAATGCGAATAAACTAAACTAAAATAATACTCTTAAATAAGGCAAAATAAACTATATTCAAAATTTAAAATTAAGAACTTTATGCTAAACAATGTTCGTTTTTCAAAGGATCTATTTTTTTTTCCAATGGTGGGCACCTGAGGGTTAAACCCTATGCCACAACAAGGTCAGAGATTGCTACTCATTTGCCGTTACCCAGCCGGCACCTGTGAACCAAGTCACGGAGGCGAGTAGCGTTACCCGCGTCATACCACCACAAACCCGTTTATAGGGTGGGCCACATTCATACATCATCACGGAAGAAAAGATAGAGAAACATAGAAAGTACAGAGAAAGAAAGTAACATCCAAGTCCGAATCGGGATTCGAGCCCAGGACCCACAGCTCATGACTCAAGGATCTATTTTGTTACGTTCCTATAAAATTATTTTTGATAAATTTGGAATGAAATCATTTAATAGTTTTTTAATTAAATTATTAAATTGTAGAAAAAAGTTTTTTTTTGAATGTTTGAATTCCAAAGCTTTTTTGAAAATTTTTGATACATTTAAGTCTTATCGCGATTAAACTTTTAATTTACAAAATATCTTGTTACCACATTACTTAAAATCGAATGAATTATTTTCCGAACAGTAAGTAATTTTAGAATTATTAATACTTTTTTGGATATTATCAGAAGTATTCAACATACTTCTAATATACTCTATTTTAATTTTTAAGGGCTTTGGAACATGGAAAGCTTTATCTGCAGGCTGGAAAAGGAAAGGGGATCATGCCATGCTGCTGTTCCAATGTATTTCTTTAATTTCCGAACTGGTCAATGTGAAAAATTCCTTTATAGTGGTTGCGATGGAAACGAAAACAAATTCTTAACACTACAGGAATGTGAGCAAACTTGTTTTCGCCGAGGTAAGCATAATTTTAGATTTAGAAATTTCGACATAAAAATATATATTTATATCTTCGAATACTGCAGATTCACAAAATTGGATATCTGCACTTAATACAGAGGATATTAACACATTTCTCGAACGATTTCGGGGCCGCTTAATTACTGTTTAAAATGTAAAGACTATTTTTTCTGGACTATTCGTCTCCATCGTGATTTCCATGATGGAAGAGCTTTTCGTAAAATTTCCAGGTAGTATTGCTCTCCATTCCTCTTCCACTACTTTCTAGAGTTCATCCATCGTGATGGGTTTGCGCTTAGAAAGAGCTCTTTTAAACAGACCAAATTCACAATAGTTCACAGGTGAAACGTCAGGGGACTTCTCAGGAATATGTTGAAAAGGTATATATGCAATACTTATATTAGACTTCATTTTTCAAGAAATGCAGTGGTATTTTTCGAAGTATGACTTGTAGCTTTGTTTTGTTGATGTTTCACTCTTTGAAAGTCGTCGGGATAAAAAGGTGGAATTTCTTCTGTAAATATTGGACGTAAAAACCTTCCCCTGATAATATGATGAGTTGATTTTAACATTTTTTTCTACTCTTTTTATTTTTAATTTCTCATTGTAGGAGAAAACTGCGACTATCATAAACCCCTTACTGAAACTTTCTTTACGTTAACAGAGCCAGGTTTGTACATTTTTTCTACTCGTTTCCTATTGTAAATAGACCTTTATTTGTTGCAGTCATTTAGGTAAATCCATGCTTCATCAAGGGTCACATATTTCCCTTTATCTCCTGCTAAATGGTTTTCAAACAGGATTCTACAAAATGTTTTGCGTTGAGCGATATGTCTCTGCTAAAGCTGATGAACATTATGTTTTTTAGCCTTTTTAAGTAGTAAATCTTGATTTATTATTTTATTAATTGTTGCTACTAATGTATAAAAAGACTTTGCAGTTGATTTCTGTGTTGGCGGATTTTCTCTTGTTACCAGCGATTTCATTTTAAAAACATTTGAAACAGGGCGTACCTTTTTCAGATATTCGCTTGGAGTCTTCTTTCCATGTAGAAATAATGACTGACGGTTTTTACCTGTCCGATTAATAAAGCTGCTTATTTTGCACTTAAACATTTTAATACCATGCGTTTCACAACGTTTTTCAATTCTTGAATAAGAATATTTCTCTTCGGAAAGCGCAAAAATGTATCCTTCAATCTACAGCTTTGTTACATGTGACATTTTGAAAGAAGAATAAATTTAAAAGTAGCAGACGAGATATTTTCCATTTCAAATAATAAGCTGTTGCCAAAAATTTTTATTCAAAAACATTTACGTTTTTAAAATTCTTTATCGAAATCATTCTAAAAATGTGTTAATACCCTCTGTACAAATCAAAATGCTTTTAAGTAAATTAAAAACATCAGTACAGCAGTAATTTGCAAAATATTCTAGTAAGTCCCATGATTTTCTGGTCTCATAATCTAGAAAAATTTTATGATCTAGGACTAATAATTCATATGATCAGGAAAAATTCATAACGATTAATAGGTGATAAAAAAATATATATATAATTTAAAATATTTATAACGGCTTTTTCCCACAAAAATGTAT
>JAJQOW010001048.1:0-66328 GCA_037975125.1 Latrodectus hesperus | reverse complement strand
TATATATATTGTTAAAACTTGACAACGAAATTATGTATGTAAGGTAAAAAAATTTAAAGAAATTAAAAATTTTTGCTCAGATTTTCTGAAGAAAAATTTTTAAATGGTAATTTTACGTGTTATTCAGCCAACCAACTTGTCTAGTGGTCAGCGTGCCTGACTACGGATAGAAAGACCCTGGGTTCGAATCCCGGTTCGGGCATGGATGTACTTTCTCTCTATCTCTCCTGTCTTTGTCCTTTCATTGTATGAATGAGGTGTGAATGGTTGCCTACCCTATGAACGTGTTCCTATGGCATGTGTGTAGAGCAAAGTCGTACTTTCACCTTCATGGTGCTCTGATTAAAACGAAAGACGCTCCCAATCGACTTAATTCGCATAGCATAGCGAGCTTGGCTTGTCCAAGTGTCATTAGGAAACAACAACAACGTGTTATTCAAAACTTTTCTTAATTTCTGTCAAATCCTATACCGAACATTATATTAGCGCTTTTAGTCAAGATTTGATACTATAAATTAAATTAAGCTAAGCACACATCTTCGTTAGCAGAAAATGATATTTTTGACGCAAGGAAAAATGCATTAAAATTGTTTGAGGATTTAAACAACGCATTTGCCTGAAAAACACATATTTATCATTCAATAAAAATCAAATTCTGGTAAAAATGGGGGAAAAAAATTTAGCTGCAAGGAAAATGTACTTTGCAAACGTTTCATTGTATGCAGTTCTTTTATTTCACTTAAAAAAGTTGCTTTAATGTCCGTCATTTTCAATCTTTCCAGCACTGAAGGAGCTGAAGTGACATGACTTTATCTAATGGAGCACCTAATAGATCGTCCTTCAGAAGCAGGAGACCCCTAGACACGGCTTGCTACCCACAGAGGTACATTTAAAATAGAGGTTTGGTTTGGTTTGTTTGTCGCTCAACGGTCATTTTTTGCACACGAGGGCTAATTAGACCGGGACTTACGGTTTAAAGTGGATTCCGAACCACTACAAACATCCATGCCCAAGGTGGGATTCGAACCCACGAACTGTTGAACCGAAGGCAAGAGCGCTAACCATTCGGCTGCCAGCTCGGCTTAAAATAGAGGATACTGCGATAACGATTTTTTAAACGTGCCCTAACCGCCATTTGAAAACACGACGAATCTTCGGTTGAGTCGGGATTCGAACTCACTACCTTTCTATAGTGACAATGAACGCCCACTCAGGTCACCGCGGAGCTTAGAAAATGTGCACAAGCAAAAATCCTACTAAAAATAAAGCTAACATATAAATCGATGCAAATATGTTTGAAAAAGTAGATAAAGTAGCTGCTACGAAAAATAATGAAAAATATTTGATTAAAAAACAAAAGTCTTCTTCACTTTTTTTTGCATACGTTCCTCTATGAGGAAAACTCCCACCCAAGAGGCGTGCACGCAGAAGCATCAAGTGTCTCCCATTTCGGTGGCTGGGGTCGATCCGAAGAAGCAATTGGTCTAAGATTTTTGCAAGGTTTCTAGCCTTAAAGGCCATTTACCTTAGTGTAAAAATATTGGGGGTTCCCTAAGTCTAAATGTTACAGAAGTTAAGAGGAGTTGAGCATAGCTGTCTATTCCTGGAATCAAAGCTGAAAGTAATGCTTATCTAATCCAAGCAGGCCCCGCCCCAATTTATTGAAAAATTCAAGTTTACAAGTTCTTGCAATGCAAGAGAGAGTTTACATAACAGTTTTTTACAGTTGATGATTTTCATTACATCACTATACATTTTACATATCTTTAGGTGATTACAATTTGTTGTTAATAATTATTTATAACAATTTGAATTGGTTATTTTTACATTAGTTGATTACATCATACAATTTGAAGACATTAAATTATTTACAATTATTGATACATTGTTACATAATGAAAATATTTACAGTTTTACATATGAAAATTGGAGTAGTACTCCCAGAGGTATTTGTGATTGCATGATGACATATATAAAGTTTATTAATTAATTCCTAGTTACAAGTTTATAGTAAAAGTGGCGCCATCTGTTGCCCCAATTTAAGGTTACACTCTATAATTTTTTAATTATTTTTGATTTTACAGGAGGTTTGTTTAAACATTATTCATAGTAGGAATCTATCCCTTAGCACAGTTCTTGGCCTGTGTTTATTTTTAATGTCATTTATGTCATCATTTGGAATATTTTTAATTGCACGGTTGTCTATAGAATACAGTTTATCATAAAAATTGTATGCTTGGTTTTTGATAAATTTATTTAAAGTTACTATACCCAGGTTATCTCTAATTAATGAATTTCTAAAATACCATTCAGCTTTGCTTATTAATCTTAAATTTTGTTTTGTTGCGCTTCGAGTCTTTTAAACGAGGTAATGCAAGCACCACCCCAAATTTGGGAAGCATAAGTCATTGAGGGTCTGATGTAGAGTTTATACAGGGTGTCCAGAAAAGGACTCCCTGATTTCAAAATTAAATATCTCGAAAACAAAGATCGATAGAGGAATGCAGTAAAAGGTATGTTTATTGTGAAAGCTGTAAGAATTTTATACAGCAATTTGAAAATATAGTTACAAAAGCTGCTAACAGATGGCGCTGTACAATGTACAGCTCAAATCAGCATACATAAATGAAATAATCGTATGAAAACATTCTTTGCAAAAAATCACTTCACTATGTTTTCAACGCTAACCTCCTTTCACGCTTCAATAGTTGGGCTTCGGATCACTATTTACACTAAGGATTACGCATGACGATTACAGCGCCATCTGTTTGCAACTTTTGTAACTATTATTTCAAACTGATGTATTATATTCTTACAGTTTTTACTATAAACATACCGTTTACTGCATTCCTCTATCGATAATCGTTTTCGAGATATTTAATTTTGAAATCAGGGAGTCCTTTTCTGGACACCCTGTATATGAGTATTTTATTTTTTAGTGATAGTTTGGAATTTCTTGCAATTAGAGAAAGAAGAGTGCAGATTTTTGTTTTTATTTTAATAAGAATTGTATTTATATGGTGCCTCCACGTGAGTCTGCTGTCTAGAGTTACTCCAAAGTATTTGGCAGTTTTTTCCCAATTTATTTTTTGACCGTAATGCTCAAGGGGTTTACACTTTTTTATTTTTCTGGTCCGAAGAGCGAGAAGTCACGGTGAGCAGAGAAATTGTCTTTTCAGTCAATATTTCTCATTCAAACTTAAAACTCTGGGCCGAACCTCTCCTCTCCTCAGCTTCCGATATTCCAAATTTCGCGGTGAAATAGGATTTGAAATTTTTAACATTGGGACTCCCAATATTTTCTGCTATTTACATTAAAAATATTTCAAACACAATTTTAAAACCAATTTCCGAATCCAATGAAGGTAAAGTTCTATTTCGATCCACAGCTTGGAGGGCTAAAAACATTTTCTCTCCCACTAAAATGACGCGATGTCACTTGACTGCGGAATTTAAAAATTGCTGTTTCAAATGTTTCTTTTTTATTAAGATATTTTCGCCTTCTATAAAATCGAATAGTGCGGTTTCTAATTATCTTGTTTTTGTATTTATTTGCATTTTTATGTGATTTCAATTAATTTTGAAAATTGTAACTTCGAAAATTTCTCATTGTTTACATAATTATGTAATTTTATATACTTTCGAATATCACACGATTTCGAATTTTTCTTTTTACAGCATGTAAATCAATGCAAAATGCTAGATAATTTTATTCAATTAATGCGGATTTATATTATAAAATATGCCGATCGATGGCTGAGTGGTTAGCGCTCCTGACTCCTGAGCTGTGGGTCCTGGGTTCGAATCCAGGTTCGGGCATGGATGTTATTTTCTTTTTCTGTGTTTCTCTATCCTTTCTTTCGTGATGATGTATGAATGTGGCCCACCCTATAAACGGGTTTGTGGTGGTATGGCGCGGGTAACGCTACTCGCCTCCCTGACTTGTTTCACAGGTGCCCGCTGGGTACCGACACATAAGTAGCAGTTTCTGGCCTTGTTGTGGCATAAAGTTCAACCCTCAAGTGCCCGCTGTTGGAAAAAAATAATATAAAATAAGAAGTATAAAAGTGAGAAACAAGTGACGTTTATACAGGACTGAAAAAAGGAAATGAAATTTTTTTTTAAATTTCGTTTCAATTAATTATACAATATAGCTATATCAATACTGTGAATAATATCAAATTGTTTGCAAAATCTCTTAAATTTAACGGGGGGCAGACAACTTAGTCTTTTGTAATACTGTCTGGATGAGGTCAACAACCGGCCAACAACGTTAAATAACAAGCGAAAATATCGTTTTTGGATCCTCGAGGACGAAATTATCTGCTTACTTTCTAGAAGGAAATAAACATGAATTACAATTAATCTTGTGAAATGAACACAATAATCCTTTAATAATTAGTATTAATCGCTTGTATACTGAAATGAAAAAAAAAATGGAATTCCTTAATTTATAGGCTTATGGTAAAAAACATTTCGATTTTTTGCACTGAACTTTCATGGGTCTCAAAATATCTGCTGGAACGTATAGAAAACATAAACAATCGTCTCATTTTTCATCATCATTCGTTTTATTTCTCTAAATGAAAGTATCTAATTCTAATTAATTAATTAATTTTAAAGTACTTGGCCCAGAAATATTAGAATACTATTATTATTATTTTTTTTTTTGAATTGCCGGTAGTGATCTTCACTGAAACTATCATTTTAATACGTTTTGGGTTCTTGTCAAAAATAATTTTACGGGAAAAATGCAGTCATCAAGAGATTTCACAATCACACCCATAAGTAGGAAATTTAACTCCAAAAAGTTGAGTTTTTTTTTTTTTTTTTTTTTAGATGTTTTAATTTTGCTAACATTTTTTCACCAGAACATGACTACAATCAGAAAAGATTAGTAAGGTCTAAAAAAAAATAGATTTAAAAAAACACACAAATGAAACTGGGAAGAGAAAATAAAAAAAAAATCATGGTGGAGAAACGAAACACGACCGCCGAAGAATTGCTTGTCGAGTTCACAACACACAAAACTTCCCCTGTCAAAACATTTACTCCTGCGCATTTATAGATTCGTGGTGAAAACATCGCGCGATGTATTTTAATTATCAAAATAATTTCACACATTATCCAAATTTTCCTCTTTATAATTTTAAATTCCTGAGTACTATTTTTTCTGTTGTTTTTTTTATTTTCATTTTTTAATTTTATTTAAAAAAAGTCACGCTTTACTATTCACATAAGAATGAAAAATAGCTTTAGAACTGTTATAAGCAAATACTAATCTTTTTAATGAAACTATTATTCACTATATTTAAAAATAAATAAATAAAATTCTATGTCATATATTCTGAATGTTTAACATACAAAAACAGATAATATAAAATGTATAAGTATTTTCTATTAAAAAAATTTTGTGTTAGAAACACACAGATTTAAAATATTAAAATTGGTGGTAAAATATTTTCACTGGTTGTAATAGCTGTTCATTAGGTTAAAAAATTAATTTGATTTTCCATACAAGTTTAAAAATATGCTTACATAAATTTATAATTTAAAAAAAAACCCAACTTGGCTTAATATTAGTGTCAATCATTTGAAACTGGTATGTGGATTTTTTTTTTCAAATTAAGCACCTTTTACAGCTAAAATCCACTTTCTTTTTTTCGATGTGGAAAAATTATAATATTTATAGGCGATGACATAAATTTTCAAAATATCGATCCAAAATTCTCTCTAATGAATATTTTCATATCTTTATAATAAACGTAGCTATTGAATTCTTTATTTAAATTTACGTAATACAAATTTTATCTGTTAGGTTATTTTAGAGAGGAACATTAAACTTCGGTGATTTATTTTCAGAAGAGAGTAAAAATACAGTTCTTAGGTAGTTGTGATTTTATGGAGATTTTTTTGCGCAATTATTGTTAAATATATTTAGAAAGAGAATTTATGTTTTCCACACTTAAATGTAATGCATTTTTAGTGTAGTACAAAGTGCTCAATAAAGTCTTACTTGAAAAGAACAGTTTTATTGCTTTCAAAAACAAACACATGTGATACACATTTTTTCATAATTTTTTTATTCAACGGTTTGCTTAAAAATATTGAAATTCCAGATGAAGCGTTCATTTTTAGAAGAACTTTTAAGTTGTACAGATTTTAAAATAAAATCAATGCAATTTGAATATAAGTTATAAGTTGTACATTTTAACTTATATTCAAATTGCATTGATAATCAATGCAATTACCAGTGAAAATAAAATCAATGCAATTTGAATCTGTGAAAACTGTGAAACCAGTGGAAGTAAAATCAATGCAATTTGAATCTGTAAAATATTTTAAAATTAATTAAAACACAAATATGTGTCGGATTGATTTTCTAGCTCTTCCAGTGGGTCAAATGATGATCGCCAAACCAAGGATTTAAGCCTTGATAGCCAAAAAGTTATTTATTCCCGTTATGGACGATTGTTACAACCAACTAAGACTTTAAATTACTTTTATTTTAATGAATTACACTGTAATCAGCTCATTAATATTTTTGTGTTTAGTTTTTTTACAGGTGAATCATGAAACTGATCTTGATGTTTAGATTCGAACTGGTATACCTTCGAATCCAAAGGTGGGAAAGTGGCACGAAGTCTCACCTGTTGCGCGAGTGCCTAAGAAACCTCAGTTGATACCGAGCCACACTCAGGGAAGGATGTTTTGTGAATGAATATTAGGTATTTCCTTTGTTTCCCTTTTTTAATGCAGTGGGCTGTTTATGTTTAGCATTTATGTGTTTGTTGTAAAGTTAATTTCAATTCAATGTGTTACACCAACTGCAAGAGTCCGATGTTTATTGAGAATTGAAATTATTTGTCGATTATTAATAGATCCCTCGAAAATGATTGTGGAGATCCTTGGTTATAAAAAGGTAAGTGACAGGTATCCACTGGTCATTGAAAAGACACTTTCTTTCCACTAGGCATATTAAATAATTCATTTCAGACTTTATTTCATTGATAAAAAAACAAATTTAACCCTTTTCACCTGGTATTATAGGCAATTTTCAGCAAGGATGATATGGAAAATATAGTTTAACAAAAAAATTTTATACTTAAATATTATTAAATCTTATACAATATAAAAGACAGAAGCAAATAAAAAAATAATAAATTAAAACCGCCTCCTTTGTGGTACATGATGATCTTATTGGTGACTTTTCACTTCTCACATTTAAATATTACATCCTGTCCTGGCTGAACTGAAACTATTAAGTCTGAATTATTTTAGTCAACAGTTATCAATACAATCTAATATCGGTCGTATCGTCATTGAATGGTCGTTAAGAACTAATGCTCAATTTGGTTTTTGAACAATTTGATTGAAAATTTTAAAATATTTAAAAAAAATTCAAAAATTGTAATATTTTTGAACAAAAAATAAAAGGATCAAGGCAAGTAAAAATTCCAGGAGTTTAAAGGGTTTGTCAAAAAAAGAAAAAAAGATCCCAGGAGTTTAAAAGGGTTGTACGAACCCTGCATTTAATTCATTGCAAATTCTAAATTGAGTATCAAGTATTCCTTGTGTTAATATACTTGATACTTAATTTTATTGATCCTCTGAAAGGACCGAGAATATAGTTCTATTCTGGTCAGAGCTTATTTCACTCTATGAAACAAGACAATTTCATTAGTAGAATTATTATTACATATTTTCAGATTTAATTTTACACATTTATTTTGATTAAATTTACAAAATATGTACAAAACAATAATATCAATTATATTTTATAACTGATTATAAATAAGATGGTTATGAATGTAAATGTTTATATTTCTCATAAAAAAATTCGATAACTTAAAACTCTTTGTAACCTATACGTTTTAAAATTTGTGAAAAAGGTAAAAAAAAAAAAAAGAACAAAAAAAGAGAGAGAGAGAGCATTTTATGTTTAATTTGTACATATTAAATATACCATATTGAATTTATAAAATAAGACTATATACAGAAGCTAGTTTTGTGAATGGACTTCACATTTAATTTAGAATTTTGTCTTGAAAACATTAGCTAAAAATTTCAAATACATATCAAATTTGGTATCTATTGCAATTGAAAAGAATATATATATACATATATATATATATTTATATATATATATATATATATATATATATATATATATATATATATATATATATATATATATATATATATATATATATATATATATATATATATATATATATATATGTATGTATATATATATACATATAATATTTTAAATATCAAAGAGCAATACTTAAAATTTATAATATAACCTCAGCTCAAAATTAACAAGTCAATCAGACCTAATTTTTTATGAATATTTATATATTAAAGGATTTTTCTCAAAATATATTGTAAATTTTTAATTTTTATTAAATATAGATTCATTATAGTTAACCAGATTCTTTCTTTACATAGATTTGCAACTATTTATTTCAGAGTTTTATATTAATGTAATAGAAAATCAAAAGACTTTTTATTTTCCTATGCAAAAGTTTTTATAAATATAATATCTAAAATATCATCAATTTTAATTTTACCAGAAATCTTTCCTAATTCGTTCATAGCACTACATAAATTATCAGCTGCTATAGCAATATCTATATTTAAAGTATCTTCAAATTCTAATATATAGTGAAGGCATTTTTTTATATGCTTCCTATGACGCTGCTGAGTAATAACAGGCTCTTCACCACTGTGATTACAGCATCTACAAATAATCATTTAATTATTGTCAAGTATTATGTACAAAATACATTGATTAAAAAGAAGCATCCAAAAAGCATTACAATGAAAGCTTTACATGCAAAAATTACATAATGATTGCACAGTTTAATATAAAACCAGAAAAATGTTCAGGAATTGTAAAGGCTTGTTTTAATTTAGTTCCCATCTGGAAATGAAATTTGTACAATTGTAATTTGCAAGGTAATTGAAATTTGCATTTGAAGTCTATATTTAAATGTTAAATAAAAAATAATAAAAGTATTATTTAACTTCTGTAATAGCATTGCAAATAAGTTGTATGTTTTTATTCAACTATCTATACTGGTGTTCAAAATTGAGAGATTTTTCACTTTTTGGATTTCAAAAAAGAACTGGACCTTGTTCTAATCCAGCATACAATTGCTGGTTCAGAACAATGATATAAATCTTATGAATTGAATGCACATATATTTATGCGACTGAAAACAGTAAAAATGAATGTAAATTGAATATAATTCAAGGTTTAAATGATTGAATGCGATAACCATTTGAAGGAAGAGCAGGAGCAAACCAATTTCAAGTATAAATATGAAGAGGATTCTGTGTAATAATCAGAATTGTATCTAGTTTATGGAAATAGTTTTGCAATATCAGATCAGAGAGAAAGCCTAGGTAAGATCAACCAAAAAGCATCATGACCAAAATCAAGACACACATCATTTGTCAAATGCAACAAGATATAACATATATGTTCCAGTTTCTCAACTGCAGAAGCTAGATTTCAAAGGTTAAAGGAGTTACTTATATCTCTACTTCTGAATACAAAAGAGTGTTTAATGAGGCACAGAGATTGGCGTGTGTATGCTTTGTTTCTTTAATGAGTTTCTATTCATCCTGATCAGTTTTTTGATTATATATGGTGAGAACAAAAGGCTTAATATCTGCCACTGAATGTATAAGGAATTGACCATTTGTGGCAAAAATAGTTTGATAATCTGGACACTGGATGGCCACTCATGTCCCTAAAAACATAGTATGGCATTTTAAATATGATATCTCAAATCCCTGTTTGCCTTTTCATGGATGCAGTTGTGACCTTGATATTTTTTATAATAAACTAAGCACTTGGTGACATAGAGCTCATCTAGGTAACTATTTTCTGGAAAGAGAAGACAGCTGCCACAACCTATACAGCATACTTAAATTAACTAGTGTCTCGAGATGGAGCCTCCATCCTTAGCTCCAAAAGATTTTGGCTGATTCACTGACTTGACGATGTAAATAATGTGATAAATTTATCTGGTTAGCAAGTTGATTTATTGAATATTTTTACTCATTTTTCACTCACCTTTCTAAAATTTAGCATATTTTTTTGATGTAAAATACAAAGTTTCTTCTAAAATATTTTGTACATGTAACTGAGAAAATGTATTAAATTCGGAATTATTAATTTCCACATTTATAAAAACTAAAATTTTATTTTTTCAAAGAAATGAGTTGTATTTTGAATCGAATTACAGATATTTGTTGTACTGAGCTTGCGATTTATCTTAGATTTTTTAATTTAAAAAATAGACAATTTACACGTTAAATAAAAGAAATTTAATTCTGCAGTTTTTTTATTTAAAGTGTTTTTTCCACATTTTTTCCACAGTGTATATTTTCCACATTTATTTTATCAACTCTCAAACTGATTATATAAACAAATATATAGATTTCTAACAACTCTTTAAATTTATACAATGTCAAATTCAATATTAAAGAGACCTTTGAATATTTATTCTTTTACTAACTGTTCAATATTTGAACATGCTGAAAAGTTTTCTCGAATGAGTGGGAATAATAGCATTTTGACAAAAATAAAGAAAAGTAATTTGTTATGGCAAGAGAAGTTTCTCAGCAAAATAGTTTTTGATAAGATAATTGAAGACGATGCAGCTGCTTATTCTGTCTCGGCGACGGTGAAAGCCGAGATGAAAAAATAAGTGATTTATAAACCTACTGTTGTAATCACAATGAATAATAAGGTAAGTTGATCTTGAATCATTTTCTGAAGTTATTTTTAAATTTTTATGCTTAAATAAAATAATTTTTAATGTAGTTTATATTGCATTATCAGATTATATTAGGATATAGTTAATGAAAATAAGGAATATACTGTAAGCAGAATGTATTATGCAGTAGCATAGAAATTATAAATTAACTTTCTAAGCTGCAGCAGGAACCTTTTAAAGACTTAACTTTAGTTCAATTAAATATAAACTTAGCATTTATGTAATAATCAACAGTAACTTCCACAAATAAAATCTTTTTTTAATCCACAAATAAAAAAGTTTTGAATGTCTTTTATTATGATAATTCATTAGTATGAGTGTTGTATTCTTTTGAAAATATATAAGAAATCATTTCATTGAAGCATATTTATATTTGCAGTAATTAAATGGAAGTTTTTTTGAAAGATTATAGGTCTGAGAGTTCCATTGAATATTGAAATTTTTAGTTGACTTGGCAAAAACTATATATTACTAAATACTTAAAAAATAACTCTATTTGAATTTCTGATTCTATTATGAATAAAAAGTGTTATTAAGAGCTTTAATTTTAGAAATTCTGTGTGTCATATCTCTTTCTAGTTTTCATAAATAGTTACAAGAGATCCTGAAACAAAAATATGACTATCATCATTAATGAATTATTGTGTAACCATTACGCAGTAATTAGACTGCATCAAATCAGTCTTCAAAATATAATTGTTCAATAAGATTTTACTTTTAAATGCATAGTTAGATAAAAAACATGTTTTGAAGAATTGCTAAATGTAATTTGTGTCTACATAATTTACTGGCACAATGTTAGTATGTTTTACAAGTTAGTCTGAGCCTTCATTTTACCTGAGTTATTTAGATAATTTTGTTAATCTTGAGATGCAATGCTCAAATATTGAAAATATTTAAGAGTGAAGTAAATATCTAAAAGGTGTTGCATGATAACGATTTAAGATGTACCGAGTAAAATGGCATCTAGCATTATACTTGCATCATGATAGTATTTTTATCCTATGTTTAAGTGTGCATTTGTATATATTTATATATTAAAATGGGTTAGGTGCGTACCACAATTTAGTAGTAAGGAATCATTTTCAATTTCAAATTATTTTATCAGTTTTTGATTATTTATAATTTAAAAGTTAAATATTGCTATACTGCATTATTTTTTATAAAAAACTAAATTTAGTGGCACGCAACCTGTCCCTTATTGCCACGCAATAAAAGACAAGACCTTCAGTGCCCATATCTGTTTCGTGACCAAACATGTCCCAGTTGATGCATTTATCAAAGTTAGTTGGTCAGCCTAATGCAAAATCCCTAGTTTTTAATCTGAAGCATGCTTTATATTCAATTTTATCGACTCAGTGACTCATTTTTTTATTTATTCTTACAGGTAAAAACTGCTTCTTGCACTTGTGCTGCTGGAGGGATGCCAGCATGTTGCAAACATGTGTTTGCATTATTATAAGGCTTAGAAGATTATTCTTCAAAGAAATTGTACGATGCACCAACTGAGAAGCTCCAAACATGGCATCAGCCCAAAATCTTAAAAACTGTTCCTGTTAAAGCATCTGCAATTTTCAGGAACAAGTGTGAAGATGTACAGTTATCAAACACTGATTTCAAATGGAATTGACTGGTAGATTTTAGTTTACCAGTGTTTGATGCTCTTAGTGAGAGTAAAGAAATTAAACAAGATTTAATGCTTCCTTTACCAGCTGTAGTTTATGCTGGTAATTCCATAATTCCTTTTACTGGTGAAACAAACTTAGATGTAAATGAGATAATATTTTACCATCAAAATTATAGTTTCACTTTAGAGGAATGCATGGATATAGAACAAAGAACAACTGGGCAAAACAATCAAGAATGGCATGAAATAAGAAAATATAGACTTACTGCAGCAGACATTAAATCAATTAAGTCGACAGAGTGAATATTCTGCAATAGCTTACCAAATTTTTAAAAATAAAAGTAGAGATATTTCCTCTATTCCAGCAGTTAAGTATGGATTGAAAAAAGAAAGCTATGTAAGAAATTACATACAACAAAAATATTCAAACTATATTTTACGAAAAACTGGAGTTTTAATTAATCCAGTTTTCCCTCATTTAGCAGCATCACCTGATGGTTTACTGTGTAAACCTGGAAATACAGAAGTGATGCTGATAGAAATTAAAACAATATACCATACAGAAAATTTAACACTAAATGAACTGTGCACTGCTAGAGTTAACTTCTGTTTAGAAATTGTTAATGGTGCACTAGTTCTTAAAAAGCAACACAAATATTATGCCTAAATCCAGTGCCAATTAGCTTATTCAAACCTACACAAATGTCTTTTTGTTGTGTATTTAAGAAAGGATGGAAAAGACTATTTTCACGAAGAAATTGTTTATTTTGATCAACTTCAATGGGCAGATTGGGATGTAAAATTAAAAAACATTTTTTTAAGTTATTATTTTCCTCTTATCTTTATACATTATCTCAATAAATATTTTCTTTCATGTTTTCTTATGTTATCTAGTGTATTCATGACATTCATTAACTCAAATTTAATTATTTTCAATTAATTATTTTATTGAAACATGTGAATTTGCTTACAAACTTATTAGCTTGAAATAACACAGCTAAAAATGAAAGACTTGTTTTTTGTATTTTTTACCAATACATAATTCTAAAACGTGTTTCCTTAAAAAATGCCAAATGTATATTTTTAATTTGTATAAATTATTTTTGCATTTCTTCAAAATGAAATATAAATATCCAAATAATAGCAGTATCTTCAGTAACAAAAAGTTTCATACTAAGAATTTTCCATTAAAATCAAACCTTACAAATTTTAATATGAAATATATTAAAACTAAAAATATATTATCTTCAACTATTTTAAATATAGATATATACACATATAATTTCATTTTATTAGTAAGTAAAACGATTAGTATGTTATAAAACATGAAGAACTTATAAAGCAAAATGCAACTACCCAGCAAGAAAGCATAAACCTTAAAATAAAACTTTGATTCTAATAAAAGTTTAAGAAAGTTTAAAGCTACACACACAGTTATAGAAAACCTATATAATAAAAATAAACTTAACATTGCTAGTTTATTTTTATAAAAGGTTTTCTAAAATTAACTAAATTACATGTGACGAAAAAAATTTCAGAAATATTATGTAGTGACGTATAAGGTACATCTCCTTCAAAATACTTAAAGTATTTTATTCTGGAAATGGCCCTTTCCACATGAACCCTCTTGTATTTGAAACAACAGTATTGCTTTCCCGTTCTACAGCAGGAAACTGTATTTTATCTTTTAAAAACGAGGGCGTTTTCAAAACACAATTTATTTCTGACCGTTCTTTTTCAATTTGAAAGCCCTTATCTGCCACATCACCTGCTTCTAATTTATTCATAATACCACTCTGAAGAAATAATTCCTTATTAGAAATACTTCCACAATATAAGTCTGATATGAAAGTAATTGCTCCAGAGGGCATTATACCAATCATGCCTTTTAAAGTATTGTTGTTTTTGTAACCGCTGAAAGTCATTTGCTGTTCTCTTGGATTGCTTGGCTTCTGTATATTGAATTCCGTGCAATCTATGATTACACGGCAATTCTTATTTTCTGGGATGGCATGGCCTCTGCTACTTGGTCTTTACTAGGCCAAATATTTAATATCCTGAATTTTTTATTTAAAATACCGACTGTGTGGACAAAGTATCTTGAAACAGTTGAATCAGAAATATGAAACAATAAAGACAAGAATTCATTCGATATTCTGTACGCAACTTTAGGAACAAGAAAAATTGAACTATTTCCCGTAATGTTTTCCCTTTCATCAAATCTCCTTCAACATTCAGAAATTTAAACAGAGCAAAAAACATTTGCTTTGTGAAACCAGTAACTTCTACCATCTGTTCATCAGAATTTATGTTCTCTGATTTAAATTCTTTTGCTGATAAGAGATTTTTAAGTTCACAAGCTTCTTTTTGTACCAAGGAAAGTTCATCAATGATATGACTGAAACTACTAGTTTGAGTTGAGACATTTTTTTTTTTACATTGAGACATTAAAGACATTGAGACATGAGACATTTGGTTCAATGGTTTTGATGGTTTAGATTCAAAGGTTTGGCAATCAATGGTTTTGATTAATTTAATCAAATGGTTAAATTAATCAAAATCACTGATTAATTTTACTATTTTAAACCATTTAATTTTGATTAATTTTATAAAAATTTACTTTTAATTATATATATATATATATATATATATATATATATATATATATATATATATATATATATATATATATATATATATATATATATATATATATATATATATATATATATATATCTTTATATATATGTTTAAGTTTCTTGTTAAGAAAGGCACACCAATATACCTATATGTATTTGTATTTATATATGTCGGTGTATTCGTTGCTTAGTAAAAATATCAAAAATAATTTTATGTTTTAAAGTAGTTCATTTAATTTTATTAAAAATTTAAGATACATCAATTTCTTTCGGCTTATTTACAATGATTAATGAAAAATTTTCATTCGGAATAATTATACAAGTTATTAATCAAAATCATTTAAAATTTATTTAAGTTAAAATATGCATTGCTATAAATATACTATTTTCAATATAATAAATAAAATTACTTTTTTTAAATTTCACTTAGTTTCAAAACCAGAAAACTTTATTGTTTAGTCTTTCAATTTTGGAAAATAAATTACATCAATCATTTTCATGACTGGAAAATGTGCCTACCGCGAAGTGGGAACAGGACATTTCTTACCCTCTTCCCTTTCAAAAAGAAGGGTGTCATATTCTTCCCAAAGTATTGAAGATTTCACGGTGACGAATTTCTTTCCTTTTGAAAATCGATTCCCGTGCAAAATATGCCGAAATTTTTAGGGAGAAGTGGTTGGGTTTACCGAAAATTTTGAGCTCTGATCAGTTAAACAGATTTTTTTTCATATAAATATATAATTTGGAAAAAATTATGAAATTTTAAATGAAATCTTTACCAGGAGATTTAATTTTTAACAACTAAATACATTGATAAGCATTTTTAGTTCATCAGTTCCATATAAAATCTTTGTTTCAGTAAAAAAGTTTTTTTATAATTTATAATATAATTTTTTATTTTATGTTTGATTGTAAGCTCATTTTGATTTTGGCTTCGGAATAAATTGAAGTCATCAAATCCTGAAATGTGGAATATATTTATTTATTCGAGAAAAAATTTTCTGAAATCAAATCAATCAATATTCTAAATTCTTAAAAGTTGTCACAATAATAAATAATCCAGTCTTTTACACCAGTTTTTACATCTATAACTGCAAACTTTTACAGTTTTTTTTTTTATTTATTTTAAGTTCTACAGAATTATAATATTTTTCGAGTTACCATACCAATGCACAAAATGTATATTATATATACTTAATACTCACACATAGCTGCCAACTCTATTGATTTTATCGGGAAACTCCTGATTTTTTCGTCTTTTCTCCCAATTTCCCGATAATGTAATAAAATCTACTGATTTATGGCACATTTTCAGTGAAAAACGTAAAAGAAACATAAAAATAGCCGAAATTTTGCCGGAAAAAAGTCTGTTGAGTTGTTTTAGTAGTTTAAATAATCAAAAAAAAAGACGCACTAATACAATTATTATAATGTTATTATGTTACAATATCATGAAAATGTGTTGTTTTGTGCTTCGAACCCCACTTGTCCGCCGTGGTAAGCTGACGCTTTAACCACTTGGGTGCCAAAAACACCTAAGAATTGGCAGTCATGTAATAAACATTCAGAGCAGAAACCAGGTGCCTGTTTACCTTAGCAATTCAATTAGGGAAGAATATTAAGAGCTATAAGTAATTTAATTAGGAAAATATTTGTCAATTAAATCTATTTAGTAATGTATTTTATGGTTTTATGTAATTTTATAAGTTTAATATTTATAAATTGTACTAGAGTAAAAAAAGTTTCCCTATAAAATAAATATAGGGAGATAAACATTGATATTTATTTTCTTACATGTAATATATTCTTTTATTTTTCATAGCTCCTTTATGAGGTTGAGGAATGTTTTATTAAAATATTAAGATTAAAACAAAGTATATTTAACAGAATTCATTCTCAGAATGTATAATCTAAAAAGTAAAATTGTCTTTTTGCGGTACTAATTGTCTTTTTGCGGTTTTTTGAACATTCAAGCAAAAATGTCGTTAGTAGTGAATCTCCTGATTTTTTCTCTCAAAATCAGTTGGATATACTGATTTCTTTCTCCCAGGTTGGCAAATATGCTCACAAAATACTATAGTATTTTTTCTCCTAACCATACACACACATTTAGGGGAAAATGTTTAGGAAGGTAAAAACTCTGCAGTATTTTGTGGGTATTTTATATAAATTATATAAATATTAAACAAGTGGAAGCTTATAAAAATTAAATGTAGTTTCTCAAGGTTAATAAAATAGATAAGTAAGTTAGGTATAAATTACTTATAAAAAAGTGTGTAAAGTAATTTTCGAACTATATTATAACATCTTTGCCCAAGATGAGAAACAAACTCAATGAACATTTAAAACAAAGAATGGTGGAAATACAGGGCTATGAAATTGTGAACTAAATTTAATAACTCAATAAATAATACTAAAATTTATAATTAATTATTGATCACAATTTAAATATTCATACTTTTGCTGAGTGTGTAAATCATCCCTTCGATACTTCAGTATTATTGGAAGGATAGCTTAAAAATTATAAATTTTTTTAAATAAAATGGTTAAAAGATTATATTTTATAAAATTTTGAAAATGAATGTTACTTTCATTTATAAGATTACAGTTCTAACTAAGAATAAGGATAACTTTTGTAAAAATCTTGGATTTTCCATTATTATACAAATTTTATTTTTTAGTGTAACTTTCAAATTATACTCATACATTAATTATAATACAATTTATAAATATTAATCATAACAAATAAAAAGCTTAGCTTTTAATAAACAATTTTTTAAAAAACTAAACTTTCAAAATGTAAACAGCACAGATGAAGGGATGGATTGCGTTACTAACACTCATGGCCACTTATATTAATTGTGAATTTTATATATATTGTTATGTATCAGTAAAACTTATGGATTCATTTTTGTTGTATATATTAATGTTGCTGAACCAGCGTGCTTCCCTGTACCTACCCCTGAATTAGGCTTTACCAGTTAGATAGAAGCAATACTTGGCCTGCCACACATAACTGTCGGAGGTACCGGTCCTACTCTAGGAGGTGTTGGCCACACCCAGAGGTATCATTTCACTTGAAGGACATTGCGACTATTTCCCAGTTTTAACATGTCTCAGGCGCTATTAGTGAACGCAACGGATCTTTGGTTAAGCTAGGATTCCAACTCACTAACTTCCGATAAAGAAAACGACGCTCTACCAGCCTGATTATTTACAATGAATGAAAAATGTATACTTGTATTACAATCATTTTACCAAATGGAGTATTCGAGTTAATTCTTTTTGCCTTTTATTTTATGTTATGTATTACTGACTAAAATTTCGATTAATTTCGAGCTTAGCATTATTGATATAATCTCTACTACAAATCTGTAACTTGAATTGTATAGATAATTTATATATCGTATTTTTTTGTTCTATAATTAAATATATATAACATAAAGTTACCATGCAAATATAATTGTGAGTACTTAAACTGTAATCGACTTGTGATTCAAAACTCTTATTATACATTCTGTTATCATGTGTTTACATAAAACTTAAGTGTTCAAAAATAGCTACAAAAAGAAGTAAATGGCTTGTGGCTAGACACTTCACTCGTGTTTTAGACCAAATGATTCTGCCTTTAAGATTAAATGACTTCGATTCCTATTCATTCATTAAATTTTAGATATCATTCAAAATAAATCTAAAAAGATATTGATCACTTGAGTGTCCATAATATATATCTACTAATAACACACAGATTCTGTTGTTGTTTACTAATGACACTTGGACAAGCCAAGCACGCCATGCTATGCGAATTAAGTCGATTGGGAGCGTCTTTCGTTTTAATCAGAGCACCATGAAGGTGAAAATACGACTTTGCTCTACACACATGCCATGGGTACCTGTTTATAGGGTAGGCAACCATTCTCACCTCATTCATACAAGGAAAGCACAAAGATAGGATAGCTAAAGAGAGAAAGTGCATCCATGCCCGAACCGGGATTCGAACCCAGAAACTCCTCATCTGTAGTCGGGCACACTGACCACTAGTTGGTTGGCTATAGATTCTGTAATATTATATTTTAGAATAAATTTTAAAAGAATAACAGTAAAGATTTTTTTTATCGTAAATGTGACTGTCGGTTTTGAAACATCATTCCGGTGTCCTGAACTGTTTACTTCAGGTCCCACTAAAAATTAAATTTTATACCCGACCAAAACGTTTTAAAATTAATTTACTGTGAAACAGTATATAGGATAATTATTTTGTCATTCATTTCTGTATCGCATAAAAACTACAGAAGGTCAAAGGACATACTTGATGAGCAAGTCCGTGACAATGCGGTAGGAGAGTTTGATGGCTTTTATGAAAAATGCCTCGCATTCTTGAACCTCAGTTTTGAAAATCCTGGGTCAATGTAACTCATACGAATGCTGTTGATTTTGGAAAACTCCCGAACTTCTGCTGAAGTTGTTAGCAGCAGTCTTCTCTTGATGTAGCCGATACATGAAAATAAACAATAAGCTGTTAAATGAAGCTGTGTTTGCTAAGGAGTATCTGCAGTCAACTTGAAAACAGTGGAAACGAGAAGAGGTTACCAGAGATGTGATTATTTCCAGTGAAGCAAAATAGCTCAGATTGCTGTTTGTTCAGTTCGAAAATAATTTCGGAGCAGATTGCAATCTGAACAATATTCTTGAGTATGCCCTCTGCTTACCGGGACATCAGAACCAGCGCTGTATTCTAGAAATGGGTGGGGGTGGGAATTCAGTGTCCCGATGGAACATTTCAGAAATAAGGCAAGCCTAATCATAGAGGATTCATGGTCCTTTAACATCTTAAGTAAACTTTTTAAATCTTCAATATATATTCATATATGAAGTCCGGTCCTTGGGCTGGACAAGGTCAACTCAGCGTTTCATCCTTTCAGTGGGTCGATAAACTGAGTATCAAGCATGCTTGGGAACTAAACATTGGGAGTTTCACGTTAGGCTGACTACCTAACTGGGACATATGCTTCGCACCCAAAGGCCTTCAATCATAACAGTTATGAGGACTTGCGCCCATGGGCTGTCGTATCATGGGTTTAGTTTTTTCAGCAAGTTCTTAAGGATTAGAACATAAGTAGTTTTTGTTTTCAATTTCTTTTTAAACAGCATTGAAGTTTTTTTTCCCCTTTTCTTTTTAATTATAAAGTGCACACAGTAGTGAAATATTTGTTAATTTTTAGATAAACCAGATTTTTCTAAATAAAATTTACCGCATTCATTGTATTCAAAAAGGTAATAATAAATTGCTATCCATTGTTTTCTGTTTGCGGTAAATGAGTGTAAGATTTATATCAATTTATTTCGATTACTTTTAATTTCTTTGAATGGAAATTTAAAAGTTGCTTAAAAATTGGAAAAGTATATCAACATGATTTTAGTTTTTGGAATTTTAAATATAATGAGAACATGAAATATACAGTTAAAATAGTAGGCTTATAAAATAGTAATCTCCTTTTGTTTATTGTAAAATTTTTTTTAAATAATTTGTAATTGTAAATTATATAATTAATAAGTTTATTATGTATAAATGGAATTATAATGTACTTTCAGTATATCTGTATTATATTATAAATATCTATTATTGCATCAGATGTAATAAAATGCAATATATTTTAATTAAATACTATTATATAATTACATAGTATTGAATATTTATTTATTTGAATAAATCTTCAAAAACACAGGTTATATATTCATTAAAACTTTTATATAATATTTCTACTAGAATTGTTCTGCGAAAATACCTTTGCTGTGCAAGCAAAGATAACCAACATCACTACCATAATACAACCCATAAATTATAACTGTATGAAACATAGTTTCGGAGTCAGAGGAGTATATATTTTTAACTGGATGGAATCCAGCCTGGAACCTTGGGCTTCTAAACCTTTCTTTCGCTCTGAAGAATGCTGTTTTTACCATTAAACTACGGTAAGCAAGCACAGTGCGATTTCTTAGATTTAAAATAAGAGTAGTAAATACTCAAACTGTGCAGAGAAATGGCGCCAAATAAGCGTGATTTTGACATGAATAGAAAAATATATCCTGAACACTGTTAAACAATTGGGTATCTTACAGCAAAAATTCAGTTCTAATAGTTTTTTCTTCCCCTTTACATATCAAACCAATAAAACTTTAGATCTGTTTACACTAAAAGACGTCAATTTAGGGAAATCTGCCCCAATTCTATTGTTCAACAGGACTTAACATATGCGCACTCTATCCATATTTCGACACAGCAGTAGCATAGTGAACATAATTGGCGCCCCCTTAAAAAATAGTAATACAATATAAATATGAGAATAAAATGTATTCAGTAATAACAGTATACTATAAAATTACTATATATCTAATACATTATAATAAATAGAGTATAACTAATCTCTATGGCACGACAGTCCATGCGGGCCAAGGCCTACAGTGCCCATAACTGTTTTCATGACCGAAGGCCCTGGGGTGCGAAGTATATGTCCCAGTTAGGTGGTCAGCCTAACGTTAGACCCCCAGTGTTTAGTTCCCAAGCATGCTTGGTATTCAGTTAATCGACCCACTGAAGGGATGAAAGGCTGAGTCAACCTTGCCCAACCCGAGGATCGAACCTCGGACCTGTGTCATGGGAGCTTGAAATGCTGCCATTAAGCCACCGGGCTTCTAATAATAGAGTATACTTGTAATAACAATAATAATAAAATATTGTACCTACCTTAAAATAATCAAAAATATTATAAATTAATTTAAAGTCTCAGGCTAAGCTTTAAATTTAAACAAAATTCAATTCTAATTTTAAAAAGAAGCGTTTATATTGGATTTGGAAAAGTGTCAAAAGAATAATCAGTCTTTTTTCTAATACAGAATGGATTAAAGAGATATTATTTATTTTTTTAATTAATTCTACAGTTTTACATTAATTCTTCTAATACAATTATTTAAAGAAACGTAAAATTTTTAAACCTTAAATAATTCAATATTTATCATAGATATAAGTAGATGTTATTATTTACAATCTAATATATTACACTATAAACATTTTTCTAGCCTTTGCTGAAGCGAATTGATCAATTACTTCATCAAAGTTGATCATTTCAAATTTTTCTTTTTCTATACTTAAAAAATGTTAAATCACTTGGAGGGTTTTGACACATGAAGGATCATAAATACTTCAAAATTAATTTAATTTGCTGAATAAACGTTTACAGCTTACAATTTTTGTAGAAATAGTTAAATGTATTTGAATGGCAATTCTCATACTTAATAAAACATCTTCACCGTATAAGATAAGGCAGGTTAGAAGTTCTATTGCATTCTTAGGTTTAATTTCTTTTCTATTGCAGACTAACATCTTTCAATCCCACATATTTTTATAGAGTTCTGTTCCATGGAAATCTGTATGAGATAAAATTTACTGAAACTTTTACATTTTTTAAGCACAATGACTTGGCGCTCCCAAGGTACAGGTCCGATGTTCGATCCTCGGGCAAGGTAGACTCAATTTTTCATCCTTTTAGTGGGTCGATAAACTGAGTACCAACCAAGCTTGGGAACTAAGCACCAGAGATTTCGCTTTGAGCTGACCACCTAACCGAGGCATATGTTTCACATCCATATGCCCTCGGTTAGGAAAACAGATATGGGCACTGTAGGCCTTGATCCGTATCTTACAATTTTGAAAAAAAAAGTCGGGATATTTATTTATCCATTAATTTTTATTTTTTAAGAAAATTGATTTTAATGATTTAACATTTCCATAACAATGTCTAAAAAAGTTTAAATGTATTTTTTCTAGCTAGTTAACCAATTGAAGGAATTAAAAAATTTTATTCCCTCTTAATTGTTAATCTTATTTATGAAAGACTCTTCAAATTGTGAATCATTAGTTATTGTATGTATGAATCATTAGTTATTGTATGTATCTTATCTTAACAAATTTTCAAAAATTCTATAATATTACCCACTTTATAACTTTTATCTATCTACTGCAAAAAAATAATTGGGAAAGATTTTACACCCCTAATTTAGGATCAAGTCACCTGATTTTTCACAATGATACCTTTTAAACATTCGTTTACCACAGATTAAACATAACACTTATTTTAATTTTTTTATTTCAGAAAAATTCCAGTAAAAACAACTTTAACTTTATTTGAATGTTATGTTTTTTAAAAAAATAGCTTTTTAAATTATAATATTAAGACTAGTAATGTAAACCCAAATCATTTTTATTGTGAAAAATTTAAATCGCAAAATTTAATATTGATAATTTATGACTATTTCATTTATCACTATTCATCATTCCATAAAACCAATTTTTCTGATTGCAAAAGTTGAAGACCTTTGTTAATATGTCTTCATCTGATTTCAGTTTAAATAACTAAATTCTGACATAGAATCATCAATGCAAATTACAGATAAGCAACGGAACGCTAATACAAACAACAAAAAGATTTCGCAAATTTCTTAAATTTAAATTTAAAATAAATTTCTTTCAAAACACACATAAATTCAAATAAAATTATGTATATATAATAAAATCAAAAATTTTCAGCCAAACAATACATGTTATAATATCAGAGTGTATCAGTTTTGGGAAAAAATTATTAAAAATAATTTTTTTCTTAATACTGATGCACTCTATGTTGTTCTTTCAAGTTTTTCATTGATTCAAATTATTATCAGGAATTACTAGTACTGAGATAAAAAATATATTTTAACTGTTATATCGCCTAATTTTTTTATTTAAAGAAGTTTTCTCAATCGGCTATGTTAGTAATGAAAATTTTCTTCTTATTTTTAAATAATTTAATAAAATTATTTTCGTAAGATTTTGAAATACATTTCATTATTAAAATAAGGGCTAACTTTTATTACAATCAAAGTTTATTTCTATTAAGAATCCTTTTGGAAGTACTGTTCATTAAATGGAAAAACTTTTTCTTTCAATAATTTTTATATCATTTAAAGACGATCTTAATAAATTTTTTAAAATTTTATAGGGTAGAATGAGAAATGTGTACGATTTCTTTATAAATTTCTTAAATCCTTTTTTCAAGTTAAAAGATTTATTTTTATATAAATTGAATTAATTAATTAAAAAATACATTCTGTATATTTATGTATAGAAAAAGAAAAAAAAACATATAAAAATAGAAAGAATTATTTATATAGATTTTTAACTTTTACCATTTCAAAAAAGAATTCATCAATATAAGGTGCTAATGTAAATCCAACAAAATTAGGAGTCAAATGAAAATCATTTTCCCGAATAAGAACATTAAAGCATTAAATAAATTACTTTTAAATGAATAATTTTAAGCAATTTAATATTTAATTTTCAAAATTCTACAAGCATATGTTAGTAAATATTTATACTAGCAAAAATTCTGAATTGAATATTTAAATCGAGAGAATACATAGTAGACAGAAAATATAATTATATATTCAAGACAGAGAAAAAATATAATAATATTTTAAATGTGAAAACTCCAGATTTCAAAAGTTTACATTTGTGTTTCCGATGAAGCTATGTTTGGGAGGTAATGAAATACTAATCATGTGAACAATAAAAAGGAAAGAAAGGCTTATGTGTTTTTATAAAATTTGGAGGAATTAGTTCTCGATCCCTTCCATTTCGATTCTAGTAAGACAATTCCCGGCGTAGCATACTGCAATGTTATTTTATGAAAAATTTACCCCTTTCTTTGAAGGTCAGTCTGGTGCAGGACACAATATTTCGGACCAAAGGAACAGCTAATAAGAAACATGTTTCAGCGGAAATTTTCTAGCGAATATAACGCGACACTAGGCTAAAAGGCTATAATAAAGTCTGAGATAAAAATGCAAGATTTTTTTTATGTTCATTCGGGGACAATGGATAATATAATTTCAATAAGTCTCAATAACAACAGAAACTGATTTTTCTATATCCCTTCTTGATAACTTAAATTTTTCTGATAATATTAGCACATTTGAATTCTTACAAGTTTTCATTAATAATATTCAAGATATATAATAGATTTTTTGTATAGATTTTTCAAATATTTTCTTGATAATTTTTTCAATGTAATACAATGTATTCTGTGTCAAGTGGTCTGTTGTATGATTAAAAAAAAACCAATGATTTTATGAAATACATATTTAATAATGGGCCGCGGTAGCCTAGTGGTTATAATAATAACTTTGGTAATAACATTACCAAAGAGCACCGTCCCACCCGAAGGTATACGGTGGAGAACGTCGTCGGACAGTAATCATGGAGGGAACCCAGGCTCAGCACTTGGCCAGGGCGTGTGAGTAGAGCTCTAATGGACTGTCCAAACCGAAGGGGCAAAAGGGGTTCTGTTGGGACTCACTGTGGCTGGTAGAGGGCCGGATGGCCTTAATTATGAAAGATACAGCACAAAACATATGTACAAGGAAGGAGGAGGTGGAGGTTAGTCAGTGAGCTGAAAGAGGAGTTCAGCCTGCAGAATTTCCTTGGCACCTTTCCTGAATTCTTTAAGAGGGAGGAGCTGCTTGATGTGTAGTTGGTGGAAGTTCTTGGGAAAGGTTTTTTCCCGAATGTTGGAGTAGCGGCTACAGTGGAAGAGAAGGTGTTCCGGATCATGTACATCGCCGTCATGTGGACAGACATCTGATTGCCCATGGAATCTGCTGCGATAGGTGCCGAAGACTCCATGCCCGGTAAGAAGCTGGTTTAGGAAGAAGTCCCCTTGTAGTCTTTTCCGTGAAACTTTCGGAAAGAGTTCAAAGAGTCTCCTGGATTTGTTGGAGGTCTCCCATCTGTGCTGCCACATAGAAGTCTCGTGCTCGATGGTAAGTGTCCGGAACTGCTGTTTGCTGAATTTAACAGTGATGTCAATGTTGTCTAATTGGGTGGCCTGCTTCGCTGCAACGTCTGCTGCTTCATTTTGGGTGATACCAATATGAGCCTTGACCCAGTGCAAGGCGAATTGTCTCTCTCGTCCTTTGCAGATCTCGACAATCTCTTGTATTGTATCACTTGAGTCTTGCCTTCCAGCCAACGCCAAGAGTACTGACCTAGAGTCTGTGTGGATGTGGCATTTCTGGTAATCTTGGGAGATCGCGTGCTTGATGGTTAGCAGGATTGCGGTTGCTTCTGCCTCAAACACTGAAGCCGTGTTATTAAGTCGGGCTTGAATGGTCTTAATCAGCTCATTGTTTCTGTAGATGAGAGACGCACAGCCGACTCTATTGCCAATCTTCGAGCCGTCCGTGAAGGCGTAGAAGTCTTCGTGGACCTGTTCCATATTCCAAGTCCAAGGGTTGGTCGTCCATGGTGGGGTGAGACTTGGGACCTTGGTCCAGGCATTGCAAGGGTTCCAATCAGTCTCGTTGATGTGGATTGTGGACCCAAGATTCCACAACTTGAATCTCTTTTGAAGGGCGTCCGCTTTGAGGAAGATCGGTGGGACTCCTGCCAGGATTTGGAGTGCATCGGTGGAGGTAGTACGATAAGCTTTCGTAACTTTCAGGAGTCCAATACGTTGGATTTGCTGGAGCTTGTTGTTGATCTTGGCAGTGCTGGAATACCAGACCTGACACCCGTAGAGGATGGTACTCTCAATGACGCTGCAGTAGATGAGCTTCAGGATATTTGGCTTTAGTCCCCACGAGACTCGGGAGATTCTGACTAGCTTGTTTTGGAGGCTGTCAATCTTGTTCTTGACATTGTTCAGGTGCGCCATCCAGGTCAGTTTGGGATCCAGTATAAGTCCGAGGTACTTCAGTTCATCAGAGTAGGTGATTCTGTTTCCGGAGAGCGAGATGCCTGGTCTTCGGGTAATGTCCTTACTCCTAGTAAAAATAGAGTATTTACACTTATTTAAGCTTAGTTTGAGTCCGAATTCCTTGGTCCAGTCTTCTACTATCTTGAGGGGCCTCATGGCCAACTTCGTGAATTTGAAATAGGACTTCGCATCCAACAGTATTGCTACGTCATCAGCGAAGGCCTGGCAATGGGCATTAGGGCCAAAATCTTTAGTCAGCAACTCATTGGCAATGATAAGCCATAGGAAAGGTCCAAGACTTGAACCTTGAGGAACCCCGATGTTGTATGGTACCAGTCTCTTATTATCATCTAGGTAGAATCTGTCCTTAAGAAATGAGCTCACCATCCAGTACAAATTAGCAGGTGTCTGGAATTTTCTGAGTAAACGCAGTATGTCATTCCACCTGGAGCTGTTAAAGGCATTCTTAATGTCCAGCGAAATCAGGCAGGAGAAGAGGTTGTTCTGCTTATTTTGCTTGATGCGGTTGATAAGTTCTGTAAGGGCATCACAGGTACTTTTGCCCCTGAGGAATCCAAATTGATTTTTATGGAGCAGTCCATTTTCAATGAAGAAGTAGTAAAGCCTCCTCATAATGACCTTATCGAGAATCTTCCCCCATACGGGCAGGAGACAGATGGGCCTGTAAGAATCTCTGAGCGATTTATCCTTACCATCTTTTGGGATTAGAGCAACCTTTGCAATTTTCCAGTTTTTGGGAAACGAACTTTGTGTTAGGCATTTGTTGAGGATTCCCAGGAACCAGTCCTTGTTGGTGTAGAACAGCTCAGCGT
The DNA here is from genome assembly GCA_037975125.1 of Latrodectus hesperus. Lineage (NCBI taxonomy): Eukaryota > Metazoa > Arthropoda > Arachnida > Araneae > Theridiidae > Latrodectus > Latrodectus hesperus. The sequence goes on along the minus strand of JAJQOW010001048.1, from coordinate 38,647 downwards.
AGACGTCCAAACAGATGCCGTTATAGCCTGGAGCCTTATTAAAGTCGGTGTCTTTGATTGCTTCCTCAATTTCATGGACCGTGAAAGCTGGTTGAGGAGGAGAGGTGTAGTCAAGAGCATCATTCACTTTAAGAGGAGTCATGGGAAAGTGAAACTCGAGGATTGCATTGACTGATTCTGTGACATCTTTGGCCAGCTCATTGTTGTCAAGTCTGACGAGGTCAGCAATCTGAGGTCTGCGGAGTTTATCTCGGATTATTTTGTAATGACTGCCGAAAGCATTTGAGTTAGTCACATTGTCAAGAAAATCCCGGAAAGCACGTTGTTTAGTATCCTGAACTCTCTTTCTATAGCAGGAGGCTGCCAATTTGAAATCCATCTTCTTTTTCTTCCGCAGTTCAGGATCCGATTCTTTCTGGAATTTACGCCGTAAAGCTCGAACTCTGCTTCTTTCCATCGTGAGTTCCTGCGTCCACCAGTAGTTAGAGTTGGAGGCTGGTTTCAATTTCCTCTTATGACGTTGACAAAGCTTACTGAGTTTCTCCTCGATCTTATCAATGGTTTCGTTGATGTCTGATATCTCATCGAGTGGGTATTCCTCAATCAGTCTTGGAAGGCTGAGCTTGAACTTCTCCCAGTCCAAGGTCTTTGTGTTCCATCTCCAGTTGTGTCGCTTATGTACCGTGTTGATTCCAATCTCACAAGTCATGAGACAATGATCACTGGCAGTAATGCAGTCTCTAATTTTCCAATTTCTGACATCATCATTAGACAGGTTCTTAGTGATCATGAGATCAATCCAGCTCTCTCCAATGGTACTGGAGAAGGTAGGATGGCTGTTGGCGTCATTTTCAACAATCAGGTCCTGACGAGCTATGAAGTCTAGAAGCAGCTCACCTCGATGGTCAGTACGTCTTGGACTCCATGCCGAAGATTTGGCATTAAAGTCGCCAAGAATGATCCATTTCTCATTGGGGTTGCTGGAAATGTGACTCTCAAGCGGTTCAATTGAAGATTGAATATTCCTTGAAGGAGGGCTGTAAATAGAGCAGATAAAGAGGAAATCATTATCTACCTTCACTTTGATGATGATGATTTCATCAGCCGAAAAAATCGGACTAATGATGAAATTCTTTTTAGCAATGATGGCTGCCTTAAGGTCTTTAGAAGGAATGATAACATAGTCCAGAGAGAAGCCTGTGATGGAATTATTGAATATGTACGGTTCATTTGCTGAGGCAAAGTCAATATCCAAGTTCTTAATGTCTTGGGAGTACAGGAGATTCGCCGCTCTACAGTGGTGCAGATTCAGGTGGCTCAACTTTAGTTCTTGCTTCTTGTCTTTAATATCCATAGTTGGTCTTGAGGATTAATTTGTTAATCTCTTTCCCATAAATATGGCAGCACTTGCTTCTGGCATCATGACCAGTACTTACCTTGGTATTTCCCTTTTTGTTAAAATCAGAGCAGTTGCAGCAGTTAAGCTCGTTCTTGCAGTCTTTGCTCAGGTGGTTATCTCCACATCTCCCACAGGTTTCCTGGCCCTTGCAGTCTTTAGCATGATGGCCGTAACGTAGGCACTTGAAACATTGTGTGACTCGGAGATATTCCCGGAATCTGACGCATGTCCATCCCACGTATAGCTTCTTTCTGTCTTTGATGACGTTGAAACCTTCTCCGTTAACTGAAATGACCCAGTTGTTTCCAAATCGGCTTTTGTAGCTAAAGATTGGTTCCATTTCAACTTTTTCATCCAGTTGATTTTGTGACTTTAATTGGTGTATAATTTCTTCCTTGCAGATTTCCTTGTCTACATCAAAGAGCACGATACGGGGGTTCTTTTTGGCTGGCTTTTGGATACTGACTGCTTCCCTGATGGTGTCGTTCTTCTTCACCTCTTCGATGAGTTTGTCTAAGTCTTGATTGCTCTGGGTCTCAATCAGGACTCCTCCTTTGCGGACAGGCTTCATTTTTGCAATGTTAAATCCCATGCTGGCTGGTTTGATCTTCTTTCGAAGAAGTTCTCTGGTCTCCTCCGAAGTGCTCTCCTTGGTGGGGTAGATGACGACTACATGCTGCTGCCTCTGCCTGGACTTTTCTCTGCGGTTTCTGGAACGACTGGTCTCTCTTTGCTTTTTCTGCCCCTGTCTTTCTGGCTTGCTGGCTGCAACTTGGGCAAAGGTCTTTGCCTGTGTCTGCTGGGCCATGCTGACATGTGCTTTTACCTCTCCTTCAAGGTGGGCGTTCCTCTCGATCTGGGAAAATGCAATCTTAAGTAGCTCCGAGACTCCATTCCGGATCTTTTGCTGGAGGGGGATGCTGGCTTTGCTGTTGGCTAAAACCATTAGGATTTCTTGTTCAACTTCAAAGAGTCGTGTGGTGGCTGAAGCATTATCAACAGAACTACCGCGTTGGTAGCCAATCAGCTCATCCCCTTGCGGGGATTTACTCGAACTGTCCATAATTAGTTTGCTTTGATTGAAGAATCAAAAATGCCTTCAGCCTACTTTGATTGAAAATTTAAAATGCTTTCAGCCTACTGTGAATGAAGAATCCAAAATGAAGGCTTCGGAACTCTGAATTTCCGCTCCCATCCGGTTCTCTGATGTTTTCGTTTTTATCTTTTAATTTAGCCTCTCATGTTGATTAATATTGTATCCATTGCACAAAAATGAAAAAAAAAAAAAAGTTTTTTTTTTTTTTTTTTTTTTTTTTTAAGTGTTCAATTAATATGGTTGATAAGCACACTTTTTCTTGACGCATTATTACAAAATTTGAGCAGATTGAAAACTGAATAAATTAGCACAAATCCGTTACAATTCCCAATGAGGGGTGACCTTCAAATTAACCGTTGTATCTTTCACACGTAGCTCCGTTGCTGGGGGTGTTCGGCCGGTTGCTGGGCGGTCTTTGTTAGAAGGAACGTCCCGCTGTATTGAGAAAAGCTGTTAAATTTGCACTAAATGCTTATAAAACTCACAAAAATGATTCGAATTACGTCAAATTTTTACAGGACGTGCACAGTTTGTTGACACTCACAAAGGTATAGAAATTCTACTGTTTCTAGTAATTTTTTATGTTTTTAGAGGGAAAGTTCAGGAGCGCGGGAAAAAGACGTCCTTCTTCCTCGCGAGTTGGGGCTCGACTTTTTCTAGCCTAGTGGTTAGGGTATCGGCCTTCCATCCGGAAGGGTGGGGTTACATTCCCAATGACACCAAAGACCCACCGAGTACATACGAAATACGTGCTCGGTAAATCTGTGGAATCGAAAGTCCTGTGGTCGGTCGTTGAGCAATTACCATGGGTGCAATGGTCTGGAGAAATTTACTCCCCCTTCAGATCAATGCCAAAATTGAGAGAGTAGATCCTCTGTTGCTGCCATCTATCGGAGGATTTGAAGAACAAAAGTCGTACTTTCACCTTTATGATGCTCTGATTAAACGAAAGACGCTCCCAGTCGACTTAAATTCGCATAGCCAAGGCATAGCGAGCTTGGCTTGTCCAAGTGTCATTAGTAACAACAACAACATGGTATCTTTCGCATTATTTTTATACCATATTTTGCTACCATAAATTGTAAACACCGAAGGCTGTGACTGATATGAACACCATAAAACTTGTAATTTTTTCTTTATAAACTTAAAAATAATGCTACGAAATTGTTGTCACTATCAAATAGTAAGAATATTATAATCCTTAGTTAATAGCATAATCAGTGTGTTTTTTTTATGTGAGAGGCGTATTTATATTATTTCTCATTGAGGAGATCCGCAGCAGGGCGAGACAAGTGAGAGGTATCAGCTGAGAGTCGGAAGGGTCAGCACCTAAAACACGAGGGGTGCCAAGGGCCATTTACTTCTTCTTCTTCTTCTTAAAATTGAGTTTGTATGTCATTGGGCACCTCTGCTTTTATCAGCATTTTGTATCATTAACTCCAAACCCAAAGTTTCCTAGTTCCAGTTGCTCGGGTCACCCACTTTACTAATAAAGTCCGATAACCCTTTCATGGAGTCTAGGTGTAACTTTCTAGTATGGATGAAGCCTAAAGAAGTTAATTTAGGGAGGGCAAGAGCCTCACATTCGTAAATGACATGCTCTGCCGTTTCCTCTTGCATATGACATTTCCAGCAGATAAGGTCTTGCTGAAATAGTCCCAACTGGTCAGAAAGTCAGTCATGCTAAGAATAGCTTCCTGACTTTCACCAGAAGAAGATGGTTTAGAGGTCATTTCTACCTCAAGTGAAGGATTAATTACTGCCCCTTTACAAGATTGCCTCTGAGTTCCCTTGTCTTTTTCAGCAAGGTCTACTTTAGAGGCTTCACCTGCAAATGCAGAAAGGTTTGTTACTTCTTGTGTCTTTTCAGCTACAAGATAACAATTAAAAAGCTCAGGTAATATAAGTCCACCCAGCATTGCCTGAGTTACTGGGCAAGGCAAATTACTCTAGAAGTTCGCCAAGCTACTAGAGGCTCCGTTAAGACTCCAATACCGCGGTGCCAATTAGCCCTAGGCACGGATCGCATAACACCAGGGTTTACGGGAGCTGGTTCGCGGCCTCTGATTCTATATTCAAGGCTATCCTGTCATTCCTACAGGACATTCGGCTATCCACCACTTGCCGACGCGCCTGGTGGCTGTGCTCAAGCCCCAGGAAGGTACACGTACCCCCTGGTTCCAGGGGCCATTTACTTACTCTTTTTGTAGTTATTGGTTGGAACTTAAGTTTTATATATACACATAATGACAGAATGCATAATAAGGGTTTTGAATCACCAGTCGATTACATTTTAAGTACTCCCAAGAATCTTTGCATGGTAACTCCATATTATATATTTTTAATTACAACTAATGAGATATATACAAAATACTTATACAATTCAAAAATTTACATGAAGTTAGCTATAGATTCTTAGTAATCTATACAGCTAAGCTCAGTGTTCTACCGAAATTTTGGTTAATAATACACTACATAAATATATAAGAAGGCAAAAAGAATTAACTCGAATATTCCATTACATACAATGATTCTGATATAAACATACATTTTTCATTCATTATTAATAATCCGTTAATGTATACAAGAAAATAAAGAGCACAGATTATTGGTACAATGTATAGAAAATGTTGTTGCTGTTGTCGTGTGCCAGCTAGACTTGCAATATAGGGTGCGCTGCTCCACTTTTCCAACTGAACCCTATTTAGGTGTAGAGACCAACTTCCTCAGTACACACATGCTATAGGTGCCCGTTTATAGGGTAGGCAACCATTCACACCTCATTCATATATGGAAAAGACAAAGACAGGATAGATAGAGAGAGAATGTACACCCATGCCCGAACCGGGATTCGAACCCAGGATCTCCCTATCCGCAGACAGACACGCTGGCCACTAGACAAGTTGGGCAGCATATATAGAAAATGAACAACTAATATGGGTTTTAAAGTTAAGAGTGAATTAATTAGACACTTAAGGTATGAGAGATTCAGTAAGGCTATGAGGACCCTATTGTCATTTAATTTATTTTTATTTAATTACAAGCTACAAAATTTTAGCTGTATGTTATAAATTGTTAATCATAAGTTATTAAATTATATTGTTCAGATACTGGTAGTTGGTTTGAGTCAAAAGACTGCCCTCGGTCTATGGAATTTTTTATATTCGTAAGGGATGTATGGTTCAAGTGCCATTACTTCAGAGTTATCTATTTTGCACAGGTTATTAAAAAAATTGAAGGCCCAACATTTTATGTAGTGGTTGATGGCAGTCATTCCCAAGTTTGCTCTAATAGGCTCATTGCTGAAATAATATTAAATAGATATTAGTCTCAGAAGATTGTTTTGCTGGGCTTCCAATGCTTTTAAGTTAGTATCACATGCTACTTTCGAAATTAGAGAAGCATAGGTAATTATTGGCCTAAGATAGGCCTTGTCAATTATGAGTTTGTTTCCTGAGGAAATCTCAGAGTGGGAGGCTAATAGGGGTGGAGGGCAGTTTTAGCTGCGATGCTTCCATGTGTGTGTCCATCCATTGAGACCCCTGAGTAAACAACGCTGGGCTGCCAGGGACATCGATTTTAATTGCTTTGCTGTGGTCTAATTTCCAGGAGCATTTCGAAAACTTTTGGGGAGAGTGAGCTGCAGAAAACCCCAGCAACTCATTCCCGGTGATCAGCAGAGGCGTAGGGAGCATAATTGGCGCCCGGGTGCGATACCTTTTTTGGCGCCCCGCTGAAAAAAAATAGTAATATAAAATAAATATGGGAATAAAATGAATTAAGTAAGAAGGGATATATAATACATTATAATAAACAGAATATAATTGTAATAAGATTAGAATATAAATATATTGTACCTACTGTAAAATGATTAAAAATATTGTTACAAATTTATAAACAATGATTATATTTGTCTTAAAATATCTTAGACAGATTGGAAATTCTCACATTTTGGGCAAAAATTGCGGTATTTAGACGTGTTGTAGTTTAAAAGCGGATTTCCTAATAATTTGGCGACTTGGCGACAGTTGGCGAGATTCTTGGCGACTTGGCGAGAAATCGATACTTCTGGAAACATCCATCACCTAAGCTCTAGGACCAATATTTTTCGAGATAGCCAAGAAGCTTCCAGAACCTTGGCGAAATTGGTAGATTTCTCCGCCAAGTCAGGTATAAATACCGCAGCCCGACATGGAAGAGTCAGTTTTGTGAAGACAGTCAGTGAGTGAAGGCGATTAGTTGCGACTGCTAGTTGTTCTCTGTCTGAGGTATTTGAGACCTGTGATTGGAAGCTGTTTCTTATTATATCTGACGAATTGTAGCTGTATAATTGTGATTGTTACAGAGGGAAATTCGTTTATCTAGTGAAGTTTTCACGAATAAAAGTCTTGTGTTCATTAAGTTGTTGCTTTATTCAACTCTCAATCGACACGAACCCGTGGACCTCGGTACAATATATTAATTTTTGAAAATAATTAAAGGAAATTTTTGAATAATTATAACATCCAGAAGGGGTCAGAGGAAATAATATTCAATGAACGCTTTTTATTTTTAGTTTGAGTAAAACAAACTTATTTGTTTTGTTAATACTATTATGACTTTATTTTATTTTATTTCATTTATTTTTTTTTAGTAATATCACTTGACTTAGGTAACCTGCATAACAATAAGGACTCATAAAGGGCACTGAGAATCTGGGCGTATTCTCAAAATTAAATAGGTGTCTTTTATGAGCTTACTCTTCTGCAATCTCCCTAATTTAATATAGATCAAAAAATTACCCTATAATATTAACACAAATAATTTGGTAAATAACTTTATACTAAAATGAACACCCCTCATATGCATTAAAATGAAACTGACCAATCTGATAATCCAGAAATTTTATATGAAAATAAAATTAAGATATTTTCGTTATTTACACATTTACCAGATTTGTAGTAGAAAACAATAGTATCACACAAATTTGTGCCAAGAATGAAACTTAAAAAGGAAAGGATTAAAAGAGTGAAAACCGATAATCTAACTGATTAAGAAATGAAAATCGAAAGCATGGTTAAATAAACATAATTTTTAAAAAGAACTAAGTTATGCAAAATTATATCGAAATATAAGAGTAAAAGTTTAATAACGATTATGGCAATCTCCTGCAGCTCTTCCTCATATATATTTTTATCAAAACTTCTTATTTCCAAATCTGATTCTTTCCTGGAGCTTTTTTTTATTATTTTTCCGTGGACATGACACAATAATTATAAAATGCAAAGTTTATTTCCCCGAATAAAATTGATATTATAATAAAACTAAGATTGAAATTTTCTGAAAAATTTTGTTTATCTTTGAGATGATTTGGCACCCCTCTGCAAGCTGGGGATATACGGTTACTCGTGTTGCCTCCGCCAAATGACACATTTTATCGCCTTCTTCGCCAAATCTAAGCGATTACAGTCACAGCATGGTAACCCAGCTACGATGAGCTGTAGGCGGAGCTATCTTTGCCCGGGGAAAATGTGATTGGGTAAAATATAAGGTGGAGAAATAAACATCATTATGACATGTGAGTGAACGTAGTATATTTAGCAGCGTTTTTCTTGTTCTAAGGTATTTCGTTCATAATTATATTAGGATTTTTCTGATAATTTTATAAAGCGATTGTCTTATTATATAATGGAAAATGATTCAAAAAATAATTCTTTGCAATTTTGCACTTCAAATATTAAAAGTATTTCATCGGCATTAATAGACGTGCATTTACAAATATAAAAAACAAAAACATTTATTGTTAGTAAAAATAACTAAAAATAAAAGAGTTTTTGATTTTTATATTTGTAAATAACGTAACACAATAAGTAACTATAAATATGATACAACAAAAACATAGACAACAATCTATCATATCTTACATCCAAGCGTACATGATGTAAAGAACTTAAATAAATACTTTTCTTGTTGGTTTAACTCATGTTTTTGAAACAATGATTTTATTAATGCATTTGGTACCAGTGGTTATGACATTTCAATATTAGTACTTGGACCTTTAAATGAAAAAGTTAAATGTAACATAACCAATAGTATTACTTATCTTCTATAAATAAAATTATTCAATCAAAACTCATCATGTGCTTTTAAAAGCAATGAAAAGAGAAATTAGATAATTTAAATTGAAGCTTGCATGGTAGTTTAAGTACTTATTGATGATTTTCCCTATTTTTTCAGCAATTAAATTTAAAATTGTTTTTGCCATATTATATCTGATAATCATAAATTACATGAATAAAAATTAGCATATTTATACTTTATATCTTTTATCTGAAAGTATATAACATATTACATAAGTATCATTAAATACTATAATTTACATATGTATTCTCCTACTTACCAAAATTAAATGTGTGTAATGAAGGAATAAATTTTTTTGAATTAAACCTGTGAATTAAATATATTTATTGTGTATATTTGTATGTTGAAGTTACTAATCACTAATTTTTTGCAATAGCATATTCAGCATTTCTCATTATTCAAACTCCAAATCATTCAAATATAAGATATTAACTCTTGTTAATGCAATAAAACCACGTATTTTGTAACATTTGCTGAGCTTATAATTTAATCTCCAAGTTTTTTGCCCAGATCACATAAATCTCGACACATAAGTATATATTTATTTAACTGATTTTTAATTATTTCATTTATACAGTTTGTTTTGCAAGTTCATAAGATTATGTAAGTAGTTACAAATATGCAAAAGAAACTAAAGGGTTGTAACAACTAAAAATCAATTTATAAAAAACTATTATCAATAATTATGGGTATTTGTCTTCAACTCTTATTACTAACATCCGTGCAATTTGTAGGTTTATTCTTGTGCATAAAGAATTAATTTTGACAAGAGATTTTCCCACGCTTTCTTGAGAAATTTTGATCTGAAAACTCAGCAAACTGAGTCAGAATTAAGGCATTATCACTCTTTCTTGCAAATCTTTTTAAATTAATTCACATTCATTACTACTTGCATCTAAATGTATGTGCAGAGCAGTACTGACCATTACTGTAAATATTGTTAAAAATGTGTGTATAAGTATTTATATTACTAATCTAATCTAGAAAATGTGGGAACAAGTGTATGGAAAAAAAAGAAATTTTTACTTATATCAATTTATGAAATAATATTTACTGTTTGTGTATACTTTATAATTAAAATAATCTAGAAATATTTTCCGCAAATAAACTCTACTAAATGTATGGATTATTCAAGAATATGCATGCAAGATATCTGACCTTGTAAATAGTCCCTATTTATTTTTATTTATAAAGAATATGAATGAGTGTGATGTCACGCGGCTTGGCCATACCAGATGAAAATACATGGCTCGACGATTAACCAAATGATAGGTAAATGGAAATAATTGTTATATCCTCATTAAAATCTTTCCCTGTGACTAATAATTACACCCCATTGGCAGTCAAAGCAAATAAATTGGTGGTGAGCGCCTGGAGCACTGGAGCTCGGTCATCCAAAGTGGCAAGAAGAAGTGGATCTAGTGTTTGTTAGGTTCCTAGCCTAAATGGCCATGTACCTTCTGTTCCTAAGAAATTTTTCTACACCTAACTTTAGTTGAGATTAACATAATGATTTCAAAACATAAGGTTATTTAAACACAAAAGATTAAGAAAATATTTTGCTTAGGTTAAAGTGCTCCCAACGAGAGTTCTTTGCATGAGATTGAATAAACATAAAAAAGAAAAATTGGCAACCAAAGTGGCAACCAGCCTCCCTTGAGAAATTTTGAGTACAAATACCACAGGAAGTTAATCTGCTTTTCCCACATCTGGTAATAATTTAAAATCGATCAACAAACTAGGGAGATAACACTTTTCCATGAACCAGAATATCTCCTGTCAATAAAGTAAGCAATTATAAAATGATCTATCCAGACACAGATGCTGTTTACGTTTTACCCAGTTCATGGGAATTTGAAGGATATCTGTTTTGGTGCTCTCCCACAATAAATAGTAATATAATATAAACTCATAAAGATATTATAATGTAAATAATAAAAGCACTTTCTTTAAAATAATTCAAGTTGTAAATAGTTCTGAAGATTTAGGTTATGCTTTTTAATTTGAAACAACAAAAATCGAATAAAAAATAATAATATATAGATTAAATGTATTTATAAATAATAGTGAGTTAGGATAAATTAATTAGTTATGCATACATTTCATTTGCCATTAATGATGAATTTGATTAATTACTTCATCAGTGTTGATCACTTCAAGTTTATCAAATTCGCCGCTTAAAAATGCTAAGTCACTCCAATTATTCTGTCCCATGTTTGATCGTATATGTCAGAATTAATTTTAATTTACTGAACGAACGTTCACAGCTAACAATTGACGTTGAAATAGTAAAAATTGTCTGTACACTCATAATTTTAATAACATCTTCACCATACTAGATTATGCAAGTTAAAAGCTTCAATGGAGTTTAAGATTTAATTCCTTTGGAGCTTTGAATTATATACTTATATATTTTTTATAATAAAATCATAAATATTCTCAGCCAAAACATGTAAATTTGTAATATTTTTTATTTTTCAAAAACTGATACACTCAGAATTTAAGTTTTCTATTGAATAAAATTCTTATTGGGAATTAGACTTTTAACTGTTGTTCCCGATCCAATTAAACCTCGTGTAAAGAAGATCGTTTAAGGACAAACAAATCAATACAGGTATTCATACTAGACAAGAGTTTTAACATTCTTATCTCATGATTATGCGAAATTTTCTCAGTCGTTTACTTTACCAATGATGAATGTCTACTTATTTTTAATTTTTAATAGGACATTCTTACGATTTTAAAATATTTTTTTTATTCAAAAGAGTTTGTTTTTGTTTTTTCATATTGTTTTACGCAATGGCATATTTTCTTTTTGATTCAATAATTTATACATTAAGACCTTTTTAATTTTTTACAGTGCAGAATCGGCATAAATCGAACATTATTTTTTACAATAATTATGCCCGATTATATTCCTCCAGAATGATTTCTCTTAAGCTAAAACAGGTTTTTGTTATAAATTGTAATAATTAAAAATAGGTTTTAAATAAGTAAATGTAAAGAATACGAGCTAGACAGAAAACGAAATTCGATATTATTATTATTTTTTTTTTTTGTTTGTATTTCGTAGTAATAAACGTTATTTTGTATAAGGAAAACAGCAGAGAACAAGATAAATTATTTAATTTCTTAACTGTGAGGTTCAAAATTATTTTAATAAATGTTTATGTAAGTTTTAGGATATTTTAAACTAATATCCCCTAAATATAATCATTGATTAAAAGTTTATGCTTCTTACAAATTCCGGAAAATATTAAATTTCCTTTATCAGTAAAAGAAATATTTTCATTTAATGATTTAAGAACTATATTTTAAATATTACTTTTTTATTTTCAAGCACTTCAATAAATAACAGCAATACTAAAGGTTATACTTTACATTCCTGAAATAGAATATTACAAATAAACACTATGGTATGATCAATCCTTTCGTGTGTTTTAGAAATTAAATTTCAATGAGTAAATTCTGATATTAAGCTAAAAAAATTTGAGTTTGAATAAAATATCTCTTAATATAAGAAATAAATTTTATAGTTGCGGTAAGATAATAAATTAAGATACTTGTTTTTAATAGGTTAACATTAAAGCAAAATTAATGTTGTCGAAACTAGGTAAAGTATTTATTTCCGATTAGTGAATTTATGCTCACAAAAATGTATTTTATGAATATTTAGTACTTTAATCAAAACTATTTAAAAAACATTTGATGCAATCAAGTGAAGCAAAATATTTATATTTTATAACTATCAAATGAAGAAGGAAGTTAAAACATTATTTTACAAAATTATTTTTTTAAACAATCCTTCTCGAAATTTGCTACTTTTGATCTTTTGCATATCAAGGTAGATATAGTTCGGTGAAGGGAAAAATATTTAATGTAGAATAAATTTGAATATATGTGAAAAAATGTGTGATATTAACAGTTTTATATAAAATATTTAATAACTAAATTATTATTCTAAATAGTAGCGTTAATATTTCCCCATTTTTATTTTTGCTTTTATTCTCCTTCTAAAAACAATTTTCATGCGTGAGATATATTTATTTTAATATTTAAGAATAACAATTCAAGAAATACTAAAATAAATATAATAACAACATAGATTCCAGTAAGGAACGATATTTTTTACAAAATTATAGAAACAGAAATCATTCGGAATATGAAAAACTTACAATCAACATTTTTTCCCAATATTTAAACTGAAGTCAGTAGCTTACTATTTCGCCTAAAAGCTATTGTTAGGCAATTAAGTTAGTTTATTATTTTTTTCTAATTATTAAAAATATACAATTTTGTTAAAATTCTTCAGTTTGTAATCATTAAAGCATTCAAACCACTTCTTTTAATGATTTTGAAAATTATTTGATGATTTTAGAAATATAATATTAATGTAGCAAGGATAAAAGCTAATTATCAATTAAACAGCGAATTAACTAGTTACTACAGATATTTAAAGGGGTTTTTCTGATTTTTTTGCTTAAAAGATATGATGCATTTAACTACTTTAGAGCAATGATTAAAATCATTTGATCCATACTAATATTTTTTATTTTTTTATATCAGAAGAAAATTATATATATATATATATATATATATATATATATATATATATATATATATATATATATATATATATATATATATACAAAAAATGCTTAGTAATAAATTTCCGGATAATATTTTCTAAATAAAGAAAATTCATATTTAGTGTTGCAAAAAATTATAACAGGGACTTGTAGAAATTTTCTAGCCGGACATTCACAAAGCAAACCACTAACACATGTTGATTTCTTCAGCTGACAACGATTGATGGAATTCCCCGCTGTAAGTCGTAACAATGAAATTATTATGAGATGATCTGGTGTAAAGCAGGAAATACGTCCCATCAATAATTAGAGGCTTTTGTATTCCTGACAAGAGCTAAGGGGTGTGTGTTTCTTATTGATTAGTAAGGATGCAAATTTTAAGGACATCTAACGCAATTCTTTTATTTGTAATTTAATTTTAAGAATTTTTCATTAATGATATTTCAATTTTATGAAATTTCCCCTTTCTTTTGAGAGCTATATCTCATCATGCTATTGTTGTTAAAATACAATTAAAAGTTAACATTTTACATTTACAAAAGAAAATATAAAATTTTAATAAAATATTGTTTGTTAAATAAAAGGATCTAATCTCTTATAAACAATTAATAGAATGTTAAATAATATTTCAGAAAATTAAAATATTTAAAAAATTTTTCATTTTGATTTTTTTAAATAGTAAATAATCACATCCAGAGAGAAGTGCTGATGACATATTTATCAGCCGAAACAATATTAATTAGATATTATATTCTTTATTTGGAATAGAAAAGATTTATTTGATTAATCAATATTATAATTTTTTATAGACATATAACTTAACTTCGGCTATATAACTTGACCAAATAACTTTAAATTAAAATAGAAGACATTTCAAATGTTTAAATTTATAACTGCAAAAATGATAAAAAATAAAGTTTCTTTTCATTAACTTTCCTCCTTTACCATAATCATTTGCATATTTTTTGTACAGTTTTTATTATTTTTTGCGGTATTTTGTAAATTACTAGAGGTAATATTTTAACTAAGGATGCTTTGTTTCTTATTAAGAAAAAGCAATTTGGCCAGTACATTTCGGGGATGATATTTTTAAGTAACATTTGTTATATATATATATATATATATATATATATATATATATATATATATATATATATATATATATATATATATATATATATATATAGTTTAATTGTAGGTATATTACATTTACAGTTTTTCTGATAAAGAAGCATTACTTCTTTATCAGATAATGTGCAAACGTGATATACTCTTCTCTTTTACTATAAATTTTTGAAATTAAATTTTTGAAACTATTAAATTTTTGCAAAATAATTACAATGTATTCATAAATCGCAATTTTTATTTAGGCTATTGAAATTCATTTAATTGTATAACTATTTAAATTCTGTTCTAGGATAACTATTGAAAATTACAACATTAATGAATCTTGAAAATTAATTTTTAAGTTAGTTAAATAATCAGCTATAATTTTAGGAAAAATTGAATGTCTTTTAAATTTTAAACGATATATCTACTGAAAGAAAAATAATTTTATTTTATTCAGTATTTGTGATTTGGCTCATATTTTATACACTCTTTGAAAATAATGGAAAAATTATATTTGGTTACTAGCTGAAGGTAAATACTTTTATAACAAGCAACTTTTGAATAATTTATATCATTGAGAATTTCTCTTTGAATATATATTTCCTAAAATGAGTATTTTTCTTTTGAAAGAAAAATTTAAAATAAGGCAAAAACATTGCTTATTCAAAAGGAAATTTTAATTTTTAGATTTAAGAAAATTACATTAATCTTATAATACTCTATAAAGATATAAATACCATAAGCAAGAAAAATTTAATTATTAACTATGACTATCAGATCTGACAATAATTTTTTTCCAGTCCAAGGACATTAACAATTTTTAAATATTTGATCAAATTTGAACTTCAAAATCTGCCTTATTTTTGTGTAAACTTATGCGTAAAAGATACGATTAAAAACAGATACATAAAACTACTGTTTTCTAGAATGAGTATTAATAATATATTTTCATTTTTGTGTAATAGATGGAGTAATAAAGAAATAATTTTGCTCACTTCTAATCAATAAATGGTGATTATCAAAAAAATAATTTTCTATTCTTTGGATGAGTACAAATCTTTAAGCATTTATTCCAATTATTAGTTTCATTTTATTACATAGTTAATTCCACACTTTTAAAGGATTTGAAATTAAATACTCAATTTAAATTCTGAAGCTACAAATAAATGACAAATTAAATTGATAAAATAAAAATTTATTATTAACATGGTTTTAGATAAAGTAAATTGAATTGTAAAATAAGATTAGAAATTTAATTTTAGAAATAATTAGATAAATGACCTATTTTGTTTACAGAATTTATTCCATACACATTTTATGCAATTTAAAAGAAAGATAAATTTTACAATTATTCTGTGATTAACAATTTATGATTCAAAAATATTTAATTTCTTTTATTAAAGAGAAAAAAATTGAATACATGTATCATTATAGAAAGCGATTTTAAACATTATTGCATTCATTTGCTTTTCGATTCATAAAATTTCTGTAAGCGTTTTCCTCATTTGCTTACATTATTACAACCGCCCTACTAGGTAACGCTATTCACCACACCCCTTTTCAGACTACCTCTTTAGGTTTGTATTAAATAAGAAACGTCGCCAAAATATACTAAGTACGGTTACAGTTTACCTTTCCAACACGACTTCGGAAAAACTCTCTGCAAGCTGACCCCGGGGCATGGTAGCCCCCCTCCCCCATCACTACGCCTCTTGTGTTCACCTCGTCAATAATCATTTATCAAAGGGAAGAGTAACCACTTACCCCCTCAAGCGGATTGGTTTTGAATGACAGATGAAACCACAAAGTTTTAGTTAATACGCACGGGACTGGTCAAACTTAGGGCTTGGGAAAGAGAAAGAATTTTTATTGTTCAATTTTCTTAAATTTGTTGGCATATTATGACTCAAAAGCAACACAATAGCACAGCATGCAAACTGCGTAATTGCATATATTCAAAAAGCATGGAAACGGGAAAAAATTATCCATCGATTCGTCTTTGATGCATGAAGATAAGAAAATTTTTGAATTTCCTCAAATAAGAATCATTTTTTTTAAATAACGTGACTAACCCTTCGCTACATCAAGGCCGGAAATTGCTACTTATTTGTCGTCACCCAATGGGCACCTGTGAACCATGTCACGGAGACGAGTAGCATTACTCACACCATACCACCACAAACCGGTTAATAGTGTAGCCGGTTAATAGTTATTTAAACACAAAAGATTAAGAAAGCACTTTAACCTAAGAGTCAAAATATTTTCTTAATCTTTTGTGTTTAAATAACCTTATGTTTTGAAATCATTATGTTAATCTCAACTAAAGTTAGGTGTAGAAAAATTTCTTAGGAACAGAAGGTACATGGCCATTTAGGCTAGGAACCTAACAAACACTAGATCCACTTCTTCTTCTAGTGTAGCCTTGAACATTAAACAGATATATTTTCTTGATAGATAAATAATTTAATTTAATAAGCAAATTTTGCCTATTCTAACTCAATTTAGTAATATAATAATATAATTTTACTTGTTAAGTTTATGCATGCATAACTATATTAATTTTACATATGAAGTCAGTTTATGTATGTATAGCAAAAGTAATGATTAAAATCTTTCAAATTATTAGTCAATTTCATATTTTGTCTCATCTAAGGGTTCTTTTGATGTCAACATTTTTACATCATTTTAGGGCCTCATTCATACATCATCTCAGAAGAAAGGAGAGAGAAAGTAGCATCCATGCTCGAACCGAGATTCGAACCCGAGACACACAGATCTGAAGTCAGGAAAGCTAAACAAATTGGAAATATAAAGACGGCTTCTTAAACTTTTATTGTGTCTTTAAGCAACACTATACCTTTCAAAGTTAAAAAAAATGTGTTCTCTTAAAAATTCAGCTTACGAAAAAACTCTATTATTAATGTTATAAATAAAATCTTGTCAAATAGCGAGTTACTTTGTATTTAAAATGCTAAAAATTCATAATAATATGATGCTACTTTAAGTTTAATCCTTCAAAAACAAGTATAAAAAAAATTAGGTGCGAATTTTCTACTCTGGCAAATTCTGTGTTTCGTTTGCTACTGTTTTTACTATAGTACAGAAAATATATATTTTTGTTTGGTACATATCTCATTAATAATGGTACATATCTCATAATTTCACTGTAAGAACATAAGTGATTCCCAACTACGTGAAATAAGCTTAAAAATTCTAAAAAATGTAATTTAGAGTTTCTTTAATGTAAAATATGTTACTTCAAAATAAAGAATTATTATTAATCCACATTATTGTTATAAATTCCCTATTATGTACTTGCATATATAAGATTCAACGAAATATTTTTTCTGAATATTCAGTTATTTTGTTCTCTTTCTAATTTGGCTATTAACAAAGGTGAAAAATGTAATGAATTTTACATTTTAATTGACTCAGATATTTTAAGCAAATATGGTTTCCTTATTTCCATAAATTTTTTCTTAATAATATTATAATCATTCCTTGGCAAATCTATTTCCATGATATGCATGAAAAACATGTTCTTATTTATTTTCTTAACTCATAAATGGATATTTTCTTAGGATAATATTTATGAACTTCAGGGATTTATTTATGGATTTCATCGAATTCCCTGAAGTAATTAAACTAGTCACTTATTGTTTCAGTAGATAGCTTTGTTTCATACTACCCCGCAAGCCAGTTATTAATGTCGTTCAATGAATCTATCATTTTCCATTTTAAAACAAAAAGGATAACAGTTAAAATATCTTTATGCGGAATTTCGGAGCTTTCTAACAAGGTGTTATCAGTCGGATTTATTGTGGCTGAGCATTTTTCTTTAATTTATTAGAGCATATAAATCCAAAACCCATTTTTGTACTATTCTTCTTAATCCTTCTCATAGGTGAATCACAAAGAGGACATCTCACAAAATGAAATTTTTTTAAATATCATATTAATCTAAAATTTTTGCAAAAGTGAGTCGTTTCCGGTAAAATTATGGAAAATGCGGTGAGGTTTTTAAAAAGGAATGCATTTTGATAAGGTGTCAGTTGTTATTGACAAAAAAAAAAAATAAATAAATAAAAAGATCAAAATCAAGCACAAAAGTTTAAAAAACGCTGAGATTTATAAGAAACTCCCACACAACATGTCAATAACTCCGCCTAACAATATGTCTTTATTGTTAGGTCCATTTCCATCATTTCCGTCAAATGGAAAGGCTCCGCCTTTCCATTTGACGTCATTGCCGAATCAATATGAGGCCATAACAAGCTTGATATCGTCCTCTTGACATTATGTTTGGCGAGGAATTTGGTGTAGAATCGGAGAAATTCTGCGGAAGAATTTCTCCGATTCTACGCAAAATTCCTCGCCAAATCCCCGGACTAAGAATTTTTTTATGAGTAGACTATATATTCATCTTTACACCTCCTCCTGACCGAGGTGGAAACCCCATTGTCTTGCCGCCCCATCTGGCGTTAGTTCAAAAATGAGTTGGTTCTGGCGAATATTCAAAACAATATTATTGGTTGAAATCGGTTGTCAATAAATTCCATAAAATTTGCAAGTTTGCCAGATTTGGCACATAACATTATGAAAATAAAAGTACTAAAGCCATAAAAACAGCCAAAAAAAATGGTTTTAAATTCCCTTGAATCTAATTATCCTCAGTAGCTACACGAATCTAATTATCCTCAGGATTCTGAGAATAGGATATGAAAAAAAGGGCTATCAAATGCTATGCAAATGTGATGCCAGAATTACCCGTGGGGATATTTCGGCAAGCAGAACTGCTCCTAATCTACGCCAAATTCCTTGCCAAACATGATGCCAAGTCTCATATTGATTGGACATGACATCAAATACAGAGGCGGAGTGAATGACATTTTGTCATTTACTCCGCCTTTTTATGTGACGAAGATAGGCGGAGTTAATGACGTATTTATGGGAGTTTCTCCGAACGATTTTTTAAACTTTCTTTTGCGTTTGATTCTGATTGTTCGTTTTCTTACAAAAACTAACGTTTAATCAAAATGTATCCTTTTTTGGAAAACTTTTCAGTATTTTCCATAATTTTACTGGAAAATCATGCTCTAGTCCAAGAAATTTTGGAATATTATATTCGGAATATTAATATAAAGTTATGGAAATTGAAATTTCTTTTTTTTAAAGTAATTTCAATGTAGGATTTGTATACTTTGTTGTTCATATAAATAAATTATACTTGTCTACATACATACAAACATACCTTAAACACAATAAACTAAAATGAATGTATTAAACATTACTAACAATTGAAAATTTTCATTGTTAATCTCCTTATTAAGTAATTTTCAATAAGTTATTTTATATAATAAATTATTTAATAATAACTTATTTAATTTTCATCATAAAAAAAGTAGTCAAGTTTTTCTGCAAATTTAATATGTAAATTAACTTGACTTATTAACGTAATTGATTCATAATCTAAATATAAAATCTTTGAAAAATCGTACCTCAATAACATTACAGAAATTCAAATAATAAAAATAATGCAAATCAGTTTCTTCAGATATTATAATACAAAATATTATTTTTTTATATTTTAAATAATATAAAAATGCTTATTCTATTAATATTAAAATACTTATTATATAATTTAAATAAAACATGTGACTCATGATAATTTTGTAAGAAATTTCACTTTAAAATCTGTATTTACCAACGAAATGAAGTTAAAACAAAAATATATATTTAATAAGAAATAGATTTATTTTCTCTAAGAAAAAATAAAAAATTTGCTTAATTGCATATAAATGATTGTTGAATATATTAGTATTTTGTAACTGTGTATCATGAAAAATACTAATATACTTAGCACTGATCAATTGGATTAGCATTGATATCCAAGAAATAAAAAATCAATCTAAAATTTGACATACACTTTTATTACAAAGTATATTTTGATAAATTTCAGTCCTATAAATAAAGTTGTTCAAAAAAACATTGAATTTATATAGCTTAATACCATGAAAAGAAAGTGAAAGTGTCTTGTGATCACATAGATATAATTTAAAAACAACATGTGTATAAAAAATGTAAGAATTTCTGGATAAGAGCCTGAAGTCCATTATTCTTAATCAATGATAGATAAATAACCTACAAACTTCGATGTTAATAAAATATTTTACAATTAATATTAGTGCATATGTTGTATTTTAACTATCGAGAAAAACTGATTAAGCAAATAATACATAGAGTTTTTAACTGATCACTTATCACAGCTTATTAAGCATGTTATTTGTTTCTGATAACATGAAAAAATTAAAATGCATTTAAAGCATTTTGAATTTAGCAGTATTCAAATATTATACTGCCGTACCGTCAATATTAAAATATATAGGCTGCAAATATTAATTTTTAGATCATTATTTCTCAAGAGTTAATTAAGCGCATTGATCTCATTAAAAAAACTCAACACAATAATTTTTAATGGCAAGAAGCACAATAGGAAGGTAAATTGGACACCGGATATGCAGCGCATCAGCCGGGGTAAAGGCTCCGGTTGTCCCAGCTTTGCCTTCACATGCACGTGAGAAACTTTTTTTTTTTTTTTTTTTTTTTTTTTTTTTTAAATCCTACGCCCGACTTTGGTTTTTCAACCATCAGTCTCTTTCGGGCAGCCCAATATAATCTTGAGGTGAATGAAAAGTCATATTCCGCAGAATTAACACAACTTCAACTTGGACTATCGTGTGTGACATTTTCTTCATTAAAAGGCGAATCTTGTGTCTAGTAAAAGACTGACCCCCAATGGTATTTTTTCCCTTCAAACATCCGATGTTATATGGTTCTCCTTCTGGTAGTGAAAATGCCGTACCATTTCTCAGAACACATCTCTGTGGGACAGGGATTGCTTTCCTCTTTCCAGGGTTCGAATTTCGCCCCATAAGATTTCCTTCGAACAACTGAAGGGGATTTAATTGCCTCCTTTGGGGCCCGAAAGTCGTAAAATTTGAAATAACTAACGCGAAAAGTTTTGGCAAAAAAAGTGCATTGGCTTTTCTTTAACAAAATTTGACTTTATTTCGACAAATATTTTCATTATGTTTAATTTTTTTAAGCGAAATGAACTTTTTTGTATTGGCTCCATAATTTGAGGAGTTAATTTATGGATAAATCAGAAAACTAATAAATTATTCAGAAATAAAACTTTGCAAATAACAGTGCTGATTTTCTATGATAAATGTGAATTAAATGATATTTTCTTAATAACAATACAGGTATTGATTCACCAAAGGCATTTGACTTTGTTGGTCCATAATGCTAATGCGAATAACAAACACTTTTTTTTAATTTACAAAGAATTCAAGTATTGCTGCATGAATAAAATACTGAGTAATAAATTTTATTTTATCGGTGGATATTTCATATTTCATTGCTAAATAAACGAATATGCTTTACAAATCTTCGAATTTAGCTCAGCAATTAAAATTAAATAAACAAAATAAGGAGAATTAGTTTAGGGAGAATTAGCTGCCTGGTGATTCTAAAGAAATAATTATTTTATTTACATTGTGTTCCGTTTTTATTATTCGTACTAAAAAAATATGAAAATGCCTTGCATATGTTGAGTGATTTTACAATTACTAATTAAACGGTCAAAAATGATTACCAGAATTCAAATCAAATTTGAAATATATGAACGATGAAAAATGTATTTATAAGTACTTTGGTTCAATTAACATTTTATTTCAATCATAAGATACAGTTTCACTTGATTTTATGAGACTTGATCTATTCACTTAACAGATTTTTGAATCAGATAACAACAAACTTAAAAAAGTACAATTTTCAAAAATATAACTTAATATAAAAATATTTAAATTTTTTCACGTTTTTAAAATCTAACTCTCTCTCTTTATATATATATATTAATCATTACATCCATTTTTATACTAAGAGTATGAAAGAGAAATTCATCTTATTATAAATATAAGTCCTTACATGCTAACTTTATTCCTCAATATCAAAGAAATTTATTAAGTTGTAATTTGAAGTACACGTATATTAAAAAGTCAGTATTCGGATTTAAAATGTGTTGTGACATACGTTTTAAATTTGATGATTTTAAAACTCTTCAGAATTTTCTTAGAATTTCCCCCTTGCTTGATAAAAGCAAAATTAGAATGGCACTAAAAATACATTATAAAAACACTTGCGTAAATTAGATTAAAATAAATAAAAAATTTAGCAAAACTATGAGAAACATAAACAATGTTCATTTTTCAATAAATATTTAAATGCAAGTATAACTTATGCTAGCAAAACATGATTTTATGCATGATTTAGAATCACCCAAAATTAAATAAATATCTTTTACCAAAAGTAAAAAAATCTACAAATAAAATAAATTAAATTTCATGAGCATATATGAAATTCTGTTAATGTCTTATCTGAGGTGAATCAGTAATTAAAAATTAATCTGTGAGTAAAGTATAGAAATGTGCGTTTAAGCAATTTATTTCATAAAGAAAATAATATAAACTAAATAAATACAAAAAAAACCTACACACACATATATATATATATATATATATATAATATCAATTTTTCGAATTTCAACAATTTTTCAGCTTTATTTTGCTGTTTTTTTGCTTGCACCTCAATTATTTTATTCGGATTTCTTATGTCCATTGATCTGGGATAAAGTGGGTCAATTATTTCTGGTAAAAGACAGTCAAAATAAAAATCATTTAACTTAATTCTCCTTTATGTCTCTCAAAAGATATTATCTTTAAAAATTTGTTCAGTTTTAATACCTATTGGAGACCAAATGGCAAAATAACAATTCCTCTCAAACATTTTTTCGATTTTGAGGCATTTAAGTGTGAAAATTATTAAGAATTTTGTTAAATTTTTAGGGCAAAAATTTTGAAAGTATTTGAAAAATAATTTCATATTGCGAGTGGTAAACAATGTGCAATAAAGACAAATGAAAATTTCTGAGTAGAGAACATTCACAAGGACATATGGTGATGTATGCTGATCGACATTCCCACTGTAAATCAGTCATCAAGATGACATGACATATGTTGTCACCACAAACAATTTTAAACAAGATTCTTCACAGAACCTCAGATGGTTAAGGAGTTAAAAAACGCTATTTATAATAACATTTTGATGGAATTATTCATTTATTATTATTTTTATTGAAGCAAATATATATCCGCAATATTTTTATTATAATGTTAAATTAAATCATACTATTTTTAATGTCACGCGATTGGAAGTTTTCGAAAATAAAAATGCATTATCCTATTTATTTCATTTCGCCGACCGATTGGCTGAGTGGTTAGCCTTCCTGACTCCTGAGCTGTTGGTCCCGGGTTCGAATCCCGGTACGGGCATGGATGTTTCTTTCCTTCTCTGTTCTCTCTGTCCTTTCTTCTGTGATGTTGTATGATTGTGGCCCGCCTTATAAACGGGTTTGTGGTGGTATGGCGCGGGTAACGCTACTCGCCTCCGTGACTTGGTTACAGGTGCTCGCTGGGTAACGACAAATGAGTAGCAGTTTCTGGCCTTGTTGTGGCATAGGCTTCAGTCACCCTTGTGTGCCCGCCATTGGATAAAAAAAAACTTATTTCATTTCGTATTTTCGTACGTAGGAACTTGCATGTAAAATGCTAATAAATAAGGCCTTAAGATTAGTAAGAAATATTTCCGTCTTAAATAGTTGTCGCTTTCTAATAAGTGACGAATGTTTCATCGGAATTTTATTTTAAAATGAAATTTTTGTTCTAAAATAGCAATGCAGAATTCACATAAATTTCTTCAATTGCTTTCAGAAAAAAAAAATCTAATCTTATTTTTCACAATCAGAAAAAAATAAATTAATAAATAAAAAATTCAATTCAAACAGCATTTATTCGATTTTTTTTTTTTTTTTTTTTTGGTATTCATTCAATTGCAGGTGAAATTTATCGAGTGAGCAGTTAAATTGTCAGCACAATGACATTACGATCAGCAAGTTATAAGTTCGATTCGAATATCAAGCATAAATTTTCTTATAATCACTCAGAATTTAAATAAACTATAGATTTCAAATAAAAGAACTTCCAAATGTAAAAAGTGAGAATAGAGTGACAATGATGAGACCTTTTTTTTTATTATTTTTTTTTTCATCTGACAGCTAACGACTGCACTTCTTAGTTAATTACGGTTTGGTAGTTCGTAAGAAATTACTATATTTAATTTAATGAAACTCATTCCCAGAGTTGCTGAATCGTATGTTTACACCTCAACTCCGAAGAAGGATGTTATTCTATTCTAAAAAGGTGTGGTTTATTTCACCCTCAACCGTCTCATTTTATACACGAGGGATAATTAGACTGGTACTTTCAGCTTAAAACCGATTTCGAACATCCTAGGGGAGAATCGAACCCAAGAACTGCTAAAAGTTAGAGCAATCATCATTCGGCTGTATGTCTAATGAGATGGGGGCATAGGAGTTTTCCAATCTTGAGATAAATCAATATCCCGAAATCCAATTTACGGTTTTCATATTAAAATCCCTTACAATAAACGTTCGGCTATTCATTTCGCATTATCAAAGTTATGGTTAATTATCTTAAGGAACGGTATCATCAAATTAGCATTCTTAATATAATAAAGTATGCCAATGATATATTTACTTATTTTTACGTTACATCATTGTTTGAAAAATCAAAAAAGAACTAAGGATTGAATTAGCTTAAAGCACAATCAAAAATTATTCTTTGAAATTACCATTTAATTTTGTTAGTTAAATTTTGATTTATTGATTGCTTATTAACTATTTTTCTTGTTCTAATCTGAATCTCTTTTATTAAGAAATATTTGAAATAAAATATAGGAGTAATTAACTTAAGTTACTTATATTAAACTTATCGTATATAAAGAAGAAGTAAATATATTTAAAATATTGAATTTAATTCTCGAACTTATTTAATATATTAAAATTGCCATTTTCTTGGATTAATGAAGGACAAAAACATCGATAAACATCTTCAAATATTTATTTTGACACTAAAATAAGTTTATTGAATTAGATAACCTTTGAAAATCTTTTTTATTTGCTAACACTGCTTTCCTTTTTGTGGGATCAATTTGAAGACCGCCAAAATCAATGTTCTTAGATGGGAAAAACGGAAGATGTATGAAGCTTGGCTCAACATTCCTGGTCAAACCCCCGCTAAAAGTATGCTCTGTGTATCATCAGCGAGGATTGCCTCTGAAATTCTTAGATGCTCTAGACAGAAGATACGTTTAATCGTAGGCTTCATAACTGGGCACTACTATTTTAGAAAACACCTCCATAAAATGGGACTGTTTCAGCAAGACCCTATCTGCAGGAAATGTCATACGCAAGAGGAAACGGCCAAGCATATCATTTACGAATACGAGGCTCTTGCTCATTCATACTAGAGAGTTACACCTAGACTCCATTAAAGGGTTATCGGACTTTATTAATAAAGTGGGTGACCCGAGCAACTGGAACTAGGAAACATTGGGTTTGGAGTTAATAGTACAAAATGTTGATAAAAGCAGGGGTGCCCAATGACTCACAAACCCAACTCTAAGAAGTAGAAGAAGAACACTGCTTTCACATTGTATTTACTGCAATAATCACTGATAATGATTCAGTTTCATATAACAACGATTATTCAAGTTACATTCCAACGAAGTTTTTTATTTATTTATGGAAGTGAGATGGTGAAATTAAATTTGAACACGTGCAGCGCTTGAGATCAATTCGCCAAGCTTACAAGTGTTTTAAGGGTGAATAAACTCCAATATCTCGTCCAGCAGAGGCTGGACACGGAGATTAGCAACAATACAAATGTTATTTATTCACACGGCCAAGCATTCCTCACTTTCGATATGACAAAGAAGAAAGACTAAAGTTTTCAAACAGCAGTCAAAATATACAACTATGAGTGAACTCCTAAATATCATCAAGGCTGGGTCGCGTTTCTTATTTTTATTGATTTATTTATTTTTCGGTATTGCTATACGGGCCCACACAGAAAGCCGAAGCAAAGACATTTATTCTCAGTTATGAGTCATCTTCTGGATGCTGAGATTTCTGCGGAAAACAGTCTTGATCTCTCTTTCAGCTCATTCCTAGCGTCACCATTTCCACAAGACAAAGATAAATATTGTAATTCCAACAGACCAACACCAGAGTAAGCAACAGATGATCAGCTCGTAAATAGGACTGTCTTTTCCGGGTTGAAGATGACTCGAGGTTGAGCAGTATGTAGTAAGATTATTAAACACGCGAAATCCGAGGAGGGAGGACTGTTGCAGGTGGGGGCAATAATTTGCATCTTTGTTTGAAAACTGAAGTTTCACTAGTAAGTACTGGCATCGGTGTCGAGTTTCATGGCGCTTCTCTTTGTAGGAGTAGGAGATTTTCCATCACCCCCTGTTCCAGCAGAAAATGCAATTGAATGTAATGGGGGGGGGCACAAGGAGTTATTTTTTTTGTCTGGGATTGAGGGAGGTTTGTAGCTTTCCGGCCATGTACCTCGTTTTCTAATGAATTAGAGTCCTTGGATAGTCTTGGCCTGGTGATTAAAAAATCAGAAATAAAGATACAATAATGAATAATACAAAACTATTGAGGTAAGTGCTTCCACTGGATGCACTCTGCATGACTTGTGTTTTTGGACTAAGTAATTGAGTAATCCTAGTAATAGACACTTAGATGATGACAATAATTCTTGGTACACATAAAATCCATATAAAATTTTTTACGTAGGAAAATATAAGGAGAATACACAGGATGAATACAATAATTCTTTGAAGCACACAAATTCCGTTAAAATATTTACCAAGGAGTTACAAAGGAAAAACACAGGTTGATGACAATAATTCTTGATAAACACAAAGTTCCGTTAGAATATTTACAACGGAGGACAAAGAATGATACATATCCATAGTTGTTTAAGATTACATAAAACTGAGATATTTAAAAGCTACACACGATTTATTTACAATGTGGTTTCTCACAGGATTTTATTTAGGTAGAGATATGATTTCCATTAATTATTATTCTTCTTTCTTTTCCGTTTGGAATTGTAGCGGGCTAGAGGCAGAATTCCCAAGTTCTCTCTTATTTGGTGGTTTCTAAAGTAAAACTCTGAGTTAGTAATAAGTCTAAGTATTTTGCTTTGCTGGGCTTCTAAGACAAGGAGTTGCGCCTCAAGGCAAGAGGGTGGAGCACAGCAGGTGTCTTTCTTTTTTTTAAATCAACAGATTTCAGCGAAATCGGGAAAGGGATTAGTGTGGAGTTTCTTCCTAACATTGATGGATGGACGACCCAACGATAACATTGCCAACAATCCTCCCGCAGGAAGTGTGTCGGTTTGGTCTAGGTTGTAAACCGAAAGTAAGTGAATATTTGGGTGCAGATAAAAGAAATGTTCCGATAGTAAATGGTTGGAAAAGAGAGAGAGTAGAAACTTTCCCATGCCTGGAACTTTTAAAAAAAGTGAAAAATGGTTCAGTAGAATGTGCCCGTATCTAATTTTGTTTCATTGCGTTCCTTTAAATATTATAATACAAAAAATAAATAAAACGTCGAAACGTTTTTGTTTATTACATATATATCTATAATTATTAATACAATAAAATTATACATAGTTAATGTAGATAATACAAATTTGTTTCTAATTTTGTATTATATTTACAGGGTGACAACTTTATACTGTTTACAAAATTGTACTGCTTTTGATTGATTCAATTCATGTCCACCACTTTTATAAAAATTTCATTTGTTTAAGAGATCTTAATGTTAGTAAAACAAATAGGTAGTTTTTTTTTTTTTTTAAATAATATACCAAACCAACGACGGCAAATAATTGCTTTATTTGAGGCTGGATTAAAGCACATTAAGATTGTGGTAATTTGGCCCCCTTATTCACCTGACTTAAGCCCAATGGTTTATAGTGTATAATCTATTCGGCAATCTAGAGTATGCTCTAAGCCACATCGAACTTTGAGGATGCTTAAAGGCTACTGGAATGGGCTAAATTATCACCTGATGAGCTGATGCCCATTGCAGAAAATTTAACGCGACGCTTAAGGCTCAGTATCGATGCCCAAGGGAGCCATTTTGAAAATACTTAAATATGTTGTATCTAATTAATAAATGACCTTATTAAAGTTAGTTTTTTTGAAAATAAATTCCATGTTTTTAGTTTAATACAATATCTTTTGTCAACAGGATAAAGTTATCACCCTGTATACATTTATATAAGAAACTTGAAAACACCTGTTATTATATTTTTTAAACTAATTTAATTTTTTAAACTATTTAATAATAAAATTACATAATTTTTTAAAACTATATTAATTTTTAAATTTAAATAGAAAATAATTTATATTGTATAAAGGTATATATGCATATATAGATAGATAGATAGATTTTATAAAAAATAAACAAATAAATAAATATTAATAGGAAAAAATAAGTTTAAATTCTTGGCAACGGATTATATTTGGATTTTGAACTGCTGATTTGGTTGATATTACATTTTGTCTTTTAAATTTTCGCTAATTTTTCAAAGCTTTATAATTTGGATCTTTGAAATTTTGTATTGCAAACGCTTTTCTGGAGAATTGCACGAGTTTCTTAGGTCCATTACTCGTTGTATGTCAGAAAAGTGTTTTTGTAATGTTACCGTGTGAAAAGGTCAAATTAGCGGGAAGAGAAATTCCCTGGGCTAGTAGGGTTGATTACCTTGGACTCACTATTGACAGGAGACTAACGTGGAAATCCCATATTACTAAAATCAAAAATAAATTCATAGCAGCTAAAACTACCCTTTATCCACTGCTAGCCCCCAAGTCAAAACTCTCGCTAACAAATAAACTCTTAATATATAAAGCCTACCTCAGACCGATAATAACCTATGCTGCTCCAATCTGGGGAGGAGCAGCTGATTCAAATATCAAAGTCTTAGAAGCCCAGCAAAGCAAAATACTTAGACTTATTACTAACTCAGAGTTTTACTTTAGAAACCACCAAATAAGAGAGAACTTGGGAATCCTGCCCCTAGCCCGCTACCTTAAATTTCTTGCATTTAATTTCTACCATAAATTATACACAATCAACAATAGTGAGATTTAGGGTATTGAACTTTACAGTCCTTATGACCTAACGCATTTCCATAGGCCCAGAGCAGTGTTGAGAGTAAAACCTCTCACCAATATCTCCATTTATTCAAATAATTTCAAATGGAAAAGAAAGAATAATAATAATTAATGGAAATCATATCTCTACCTAAATAAAATCTTGTGAGAAACCACATTGTAAATAAATCGTGTGGAACTTGTAAATATCTCAGTTTTATGTAATCTTAAGCAACTATGGATATGTATCATTCTTTATCCTCCGTTGTAAATATTCTAACGGAACTTTGAGTTTATCAAGAATTATTGTCATCAACCTGTGTTTTTCCTTTGTAACTCCTTGGTAAATATTTTAACGGAATTTGTGTGCTTCAAAGAATTATTGTATTCATCCAGTGTATTCTTCTTATATTTTCCTACGTAAAAAATTTTATATGGATTTTATGTGTACAAAGAATTATTGTCATCATCTAAGTGTCTATTACTAGGATTACTCAATTACTTAGTCCAAAAACACAAGTCATGCAGAGTGCATCCAGTGGGAGCACTTACCTCAATAGTTTTGTATTATTCATTATTGTATCTTTATTTCTGATTTTTTAATCACCAGGCCAAGACTATCCAAGGACTCCAATTCATTAGAAAACGAGGTACATGGCCGGAAGGCTACAGACCTCCCTCAATTCCAGACGAAAATAAAAAAAAAGTGTTTTTGTACGTCTTTTGCATCGTAGACCATATCCCTCCCTGGAGAAGACATGGTCCCTATGCTTCTTTATTTCTATTTTTTCATATTTTGTCTTAAATCTATTTTCTTTATATTTCTAAATACTTATTTTCCTGACTTACCGTTCTTTAACTGCTTTTGCGCTGGATTGGTGGTTAGATATGTTTCTGCAGTTTCGTATTTTTATATTCTTTATAACTTTTAAATTTACTTATATTATGGTATTTTGTCTCTTGATATATTTATATACCTCTTGATTTTAAAGGAGAAGAAAACCACATGGCTCTATCTTGAAGCGAAGAGGTTCCGGAAAAGTGTGTGTGTGTTACATTACCTAAATTAATTATATTTTGTCATAGGCAACTTTACTGAGGCGTTCAGCGTTCATTACCATTTAAATTAATTACAAATTCGATAGTCAAAATTTTGAAGGTAAACGGATTTTATTCTTCAGTTGTCATAGATGAACATTGTGATACAATTTGATTCCATGCCGTCCAGCGATTCTTAATTTAAACCCTGGCAAAATTTCAAAACCAATCAATCGAGTGATTGGTTTTGAGACTTAAAAACCGAAATTACTATGGCAACGAATTTAACAATTCATAATATTTGAAGAATGTTCATGATTTTTGTATTGAAAATCATATTTTGTGTTTGGAATTTTTTTAAACCCCTTTTTAACTACTAAATTTTATAGTATTTTTAGTATCAGTAAAAAATATTAGTGTACGAGTTTCAAAACAAAAATAAGAATTTTTGTGTTTTAGTATTTGTAATATGAGCTCTTTTTCCTCCCTCTCCAGTCTTGCTAGACGAACGGCAGTCACATGATACCGGTTTGACCGTTCGCTTCAACTGTACATGGGTTCGAATCCCACATTGAATGCGTATAGAGATTAAGATTCCACTTTAAACTGTGGTACCTGGTCTAATTAGTTGTCGAGTGAATAAAATGATCTTTGAGAGACAAACAACAGAAAAATCTTACTGTGGAGGCAGCCGAATATTCACTGATCTAGTCTTCTGTTCAATAGTTCATAGGTTCGTTTCCCATATACATTCCGGATGCTTGTAGTGGCTCGGTTGTAATTACTGGTATAATTAGCTGTTTACCCAGGGCAAACAAATTAAACCCTCAGCATTTCCATTTCCGCCAATGCCGCAACAAAGGGGAGGGGAAGAAAGCTGCTTTTGATTCAAATTGACGATATTTAGTAAAATATTTAACTTCAAAAATTTCTTTGAACTTATATTTTCTTTTATTTTGATAACATATCAAAGCAATGGTTATTAAATAATGCATGAGAATGTGATGTAATTACACAATGCGTAATTATAGCATGGTGCAATTACAGAGATACCTGTAGCACTTGTAACAGTAATCTGATGCTAAATTTCGTTCAAGGTCTGTCATAACCCTTGAGTGAAATTTAATTATTAATGGCATATTGCTTGTGAAAGATAGATTGAATGAATCAAAAGTAGATCACGTTTCTGTTATTATTGCAAGAAAATATGAGAATGAGGTTATAATTATCTTATAGTTTCACCATTTTTTTTAACAGTACACAGTGGCGTAATGAGCATAATTAGCGTCCGCGGGTACGATACCTTTTTTGGCGCTCCCTTGAAAATAAAATAATAATACAGTATAAATATGACAATAAAATGTATTAAGTAATGAGAGGTTATTATTAAGTAATAATATAACGATATATAATATATTATAATAAGTAGAGTATAATTGTAATAAGAATACAATATAAATAATAACAGAATATTGTACCTACTATAAAATAATCGGAAATATATTAATTTAAAGTCTCAAGCTAATCATTACATTTAAACAAAATACAATTCTAATTAAAAAAAAACTTATATTGGATTCGGAAAAGTGTTATTAGAATAATAGGACTTATGTGATTTAGAAATAATAATAAAAAGAAATTATTGATTTTATATACTGATACAATTATTTTAAAAAACATAAAAATTTTCTAAACATGAAATAATTCGTTACATATCATAAATATAAGTAAATGTAATTATTTGAAATTTAATATACAACACTATTCACATTTTTCTTGCCTTTGCTGAAGCGAACTGAACAATTACTTTATCAAAGTTGATCATTTCAAATTCTTCTTTTTCTATACTTAAAATTGTTAAATGACTTAGACGATTTTGACTCATGGTGGATCATAAATAAGTCACAATTAATTTAATTTTGCTGAATGAACGTTCACAGCTTGCAGTTTGTGCAGAAATAGTTAAAAGTATTTGAATGGCAATATCTTCACTGTGTGTGATAAGGAAATTCTAATGAAGTTTAAGGTTTAATTTCTTTTTTACACCTGAGTAACATCTTTCAGTCCCACATTTCTCTATAGACTTCTGTTCCATAGAAATCTGTATGACAAAATTCACCCAAACTTTTACATTTATTAAGTACGCTGACTTAGCGCTGCCAAGACACAGGTCCGAAGTTCGATTCTCAGAATAGGTCAACTCAACCAGTCATGCCAGTCATGAGTGCCAGTCATGCTGGTGAGCTAGGGTGCTCCGTGGTTGAGTGGTCTAAAGCATCACCGCTAATCGCTTGAGAGCGTAGGAGTGTGGGTTCGATTCCCACCGTGGCCCTGGGTGTTTTCTTCGTTATTCTTCTGTGGTTGTACATCTGTCATTGTGCTATTTTATCCTATTATCGACGAAGACTTACAAGCGGATCTCAAGAATCAAGCATACAAGTCTGAATATATGTAATGTAATAAAAAAATGGTGAACTAAACTCCGAGGATTTCGATTTGGGCTGATCACCTAACCGGGACCCCAGGGCCCTCGGTTAGGAAAACAGATATGGGCACTGTAGGCCTTGATATGGATATTACAATTTTGAAGTCGGGATATTTTTATATATTTATCAATTAATTTTTAACTTTTAAGAAAACTGATTTTAACAATTCAACATTTTCATAGCAATGTCTTACAAAATTTTAAATGTATTTTTTCTAACTAGTTAACCAATTGAAGCAATCAAACATTTTTATTCCCTATTAATTGTGCTTATCTTATTCATGAAAGAATCTACAAATTGTTGATTATTAGGTGAAAAACGTATGCTATAACTTATCTTAAAAAATTTTCAAAAAATCTATAATCTTACTAACTTCACAAACTTTTATTGCTATCATTATATTTTCAAGATATTTATTGCAAAATAATAATTATTTAAGACTTTACACCTCTAATTTAGGAACTACTCACCTGATTTTTCAGTGATTTTTTTTAAACATTTCATTTACCACAGATTAAACTGAAATTTTTACTCAATTTTCTTATTTGAAAAAAAATCCAGCGAAAAACAACTTAATCTTTGGGAAATTTCACATTTAAAATAGCTTTTTAAATTATCATTCAGACCATTAATATAAACCAAAATTATTTTACTGTAAAAAATTTAAATCACAAAAAGTAATATTGATAATTTATAATATTTCATTTATATACCATAAAACCAATTTTTCTGATTCCAAAATTAGAAGACCTTTGTTAATAAGTTTTTATCTGATTTCATTTTACATAATTAAATTATGCCATAGTATAATCAATGCAAATTTCAGATAAGCAACGGAACTCTAATACAGACAACAAAAATATTTTAGAAATTTCTTAAATCAAAAATCAAAACACGCATAAATTCAAGTAAACTTATATATATTTTATATAATAAGAAATTTTCAGCCAAGCAATATGTATTATATTATTAAAAATAATTTTTCTCAAAACAAATGAACTCTATTTTGTTTTTTCAAGTTTTAGATTGATTCAAATTATTATCAAGAATTACAAGTGCTGAGATAAAAAATATATTTTAACTGTTATATCGTCTAATTTTATTTAAAAAAAATTTCTCAATCGGTTATCATAGTAGAGAAAATTTTCTTCGTAATTTTAAATTTAAAAAAATTTTTTTTAAGATATTAAAATATATTTTATTATTAAAATAAGGGCTAATTTTTATGAATTTCAAAATTTATTTCAATTACGAATAATTTTGAAAGTGTTGTTCATGCAATGGCATAAGGTTTTTTCTTTCAATAAATTTATATGATTTGAAGACGATTGTAAAATTTTGCAATGTAGAATGAAAAATATGTACGATTTCTTCATAAATATCTTGAATGAATTTTTCAGGTTAAAAGGTTTGTTTTTATATAAATTGAACTAATTAATTGAGAAATATATTCTGTATATTTAAGAATACAAAAAAAAAAAAAAAAATTAAAAAAGAGGAAAAAAAAATTAATGCATTTTTAACTTCTACCATTTGAAAAACGAATTTTTCAATATAAGGGGTATAATGTAAAGCCAACAAAATTACGAGTCAAATAAAAGTTATTTCCAAGAATAAAAACATTTAAACATTAAATCAATTACTTTTAAATGAATAGTTTTAACTAATAAGTAATTTAATATTTAATTTTCAAAACTCTGCAAGCATATGTTAGTAAATATTTAT
The DNA here is from genome assembly GCA_037975125.1 of Latrodectus hesperus. NCBI lineage: Eukaryota > Metazoa > Arthropoda > Arachnida > Araneae > Theridiidae > Latrodectus > Latrodectus hesperus. The sequence continues at coordinate 3,922 of JAJQOW010001048.1, read as the reverse complement.
GCCAGCAAAAATATAAAATAAATATTCAAACTGAAAGAATACATAGTAGACAGAAAATATAACAGAAAAATATATTTTAAATGTCAAAACTCCAGATTTTCAAAAGTTTACATTTTTATTTCCGATGAAGGGATGCATTGGAAGAAACGAAATACAAACCGTGTGAACAATAAAAAGGAAGGAAAGTTTAGGTGTTTTCCTAGAATTTGGAAGTAATTAGTTCTCGATCCCCTCCATTTCCATTCCAGGATGACAGTTCCCTACACAGCATACTGTAGTGATATTTTATGAAAAATTTCCTCCCTCCTTTCTCCCTTCAAAGAAAATAAATATTTTCAAAGAAAATATTTATTTTCTTTGAAGGTCAGTCTGGTGCTAGACACAATATTTTGGACAAAGGGAACCGCTAATATGAAACACGTTTCAGCAGGAATTTTCTCACGAATGTAACGTGACATTAGACTGAATGTCTACAACTGTAAAAGCCTGAGATAAAAAATAAAAGGGTTTTATTTTTATTTTGGGACAATGACTAATACAATTTCACTAAGTCTCAATAACTACTAAAACTGATCTTTCTATATTGCTTCTTGATAACTTAAGTAAAATCGGACTTTTCTGTTATTAGTGCATTTAAATTCTTAAAAATATCATTAATAATATTTCAGCTATATAAAATTTTATTTTTTGCGCATAATTATTTATTACGTTATTATAATCAAAATAAGTTATATTTTCTCATTTTTATCACAAAGGATATCAAAAATATTAATGAAGTATTGCTTATTAAATAAAATAATTTAATCTGTTATGAGGAATTTAAAATCGCATGTCAAATAATATTTCGAAACACTGAAATTTCGACAAAAAACTTTTAAATGTTTTGAATTTTTGAATAATTATAACATCCAGAAGGGTCCAGTGGAAATAATGTTCATTGAACGTTTTTTTATTTTTTTCATGCGTAAACAAACTTATTTGTTTTGTTAATATTATTGTTATGACTTTTTTTAGTGTTTAACTTGACTTAGATAACCTGTATAACAATTGAGTCATAAAGGACACTGAGAATCTTGGCGTTTTCACAACATTAAATAGGTGTCTTTCATGAGCTTACTCTTCTGTTATCTCCCTAAGTTATTAGATCCAAAAATTACCAACTAACATTAACACAAATAATTTTGTAAATAACTTTATACTAAAAACCTCTTACATGCATAAAGTCTCAATAACAACAGAAAATTATCTTTCTATGTTGTTTCTTGATAGCTTAGTAAAATCTTGCGAATAATTTTAATTAGCTTAGCGAATAATTTTTTATTTCATTATTATAGTCAAAATAAGATTAAATGTTTACATTTTTTATCATAAAAGAAAATCAAAAATGTTAATGAAATACTGCTTGTTAAATAAAATGATTTAATCTCTTATGAGAAATTAAAAATAGCACGTCAAATTATATTTCAAAATATTAAAATTTCGACGAAAATTTTTACGTTTTGTATTTTTGAATAATTATTACCAGAGGGGTCCAGTGGAAATAATATTCATTAAAAGTTTTTATTTTGTGTAAAACAAACTTATTTGCTTTGATAATATTATTATTATCACTTTTTTCAGTATATAACTTGATTTAAACAACCTGTATAACAATTAGGACTCATAAAGGACACTGCGAATTTTTGTGTATTCTCAAAATTAAGTAAGGTGAATTTCATGAGCAGACTCTTTTGTAATCTCCTTGAATTAACGGATCCAAAAATTACCCTGTATATAACACAAATAATTTGGTTAATAGTTTTATACTAAAATACATATCTCTCATATGCATAAAAAATGGAACTGACCACTCTAATATTCCAGACATTTTATATGAAAAAATTAAAATATTTTCGTTATTTACACATTTGCAAGATTTGTAGTACATAATAGTAAACTTAAAGTAGGAAACTTAAAAAGGGAATGATTAAAAGAATTAAAAACGATAATGTAACTGATTTAGAAATGAAAATTGAAAGCATGGTTAAAAGAACGCAATTTTTAAAAGGAACTAAACCATGCAAAATTCTTATTAATAAGGAAATATAAGAGAAAGAGTTTCGTTTACGGCGAACTCCTGCAGCTCTTCCACAATTTCTTATCTTTTCTAAATCTGATTCTTCCCAGGAGCTTTTTTTTATATTTTCTCTGGACAAGACACAATAATTATAAAATGCAAAGTTTATTACTACGAATAAAATTGATATTATGATAAAACTAAATTGAAGTTTTTCTGAAATTTTTTTTTGTTTATCTTTGAAATGATTTTTTTGCCCCTCTGCAAGCTGCACCCAGGGCATGATAACCACCTCCTTGCCTCCCCCCGTCGCTAAGACTTTGACAATACTTGAAACCTCAGGATTTAATTTATATTGCTACCAAGCTGTCAATGTACATAGCTTTGGTGAAACATAAATTAAGCAAATTCAAATTATTTCAATAAATAGTGTGGCTGACCGTTGCCCAGTGGTCAAATAGCTCTCTTCTGAGCGAAAAAAGTCCCATGATCGATCTCAACCACTGCTGGAAAACGGTAGACATCGCTTTTCTGCTTTCTTCATACACATCTTCAAGGTGGAAATGTTTTGGATTTCTACCTTTATGACAAATGAATTCGGCCCCTCTATCTATGAAACGTCCCCTATTTACACGATCGTCATTAAAATGCCTTACAAGAGCCTTACGCTGTCCTCTTCGTGTGTCAAAATGATACGGAAAACACTTATATTGAAAGCTGCTCTTTGGAATGGAAGGTTACGAGTTCGATTTCAAGTATTGTGGAACAACCAGAAATAGATGCTGTACTTTTTCCTCCTTGCATATTTATCGGAAAGCGTGCGTAGTAGATTTTCTTTGGGAATTATGAACATGGCCCGTTGTTAATTAAAAAACCATCTCGAATAACAAAGGCTGTTGTTGTTGTTGTTACTAATGCCACTTAGACAAGCCGAGCTCTCTATGCCTTGGCTATGCGAATTTAAGTCGATTGAGAGCGTCTTTCGTTTTAATCAGAATACCAAGAAGGTGAAAGTACGACCTTTGCTCTACACACATGCCATAGGTACCCGTTTATAGGGTAGGCAACCATTTACACCTCATTCATACAAGGAAAGGACAAAGACAGGATAGGTAGAGAGAGAAAAAAAAGTACATCCATGCCCGAACCGGGATTCGAACCCAGGACCTCCTTATCCGCAGTCAAGCACGCTGACCACTCGACAAGTTGGGCGGAATAACAAAGGCTATTTGCCACATAGTATCAAATAAATAGGAAAGCAAAAGCTAGCAATTGCAATCTATTATAAAAATGTAAACATTTAATAATAAATTATTTACATAATTATAATTAATAAAAATTTTAATATGAAATTTTTACTTCCATTTTAATTTTACAATATCACTATTAAAGAGCTGTGATTTTTTTAAAGATAACTAAATTACCGGATTAAACTGGAATAAATGATGTTAAAGTTCATCCGTTGTTCATTCAGAGTCACGTCTGAATTTCCTTCTTTTGCCATAATAAGCAAAAATGCATTATTTCTTTTTCTCTCGTTCAAGAAAATATCCCCCCCCCCACTTATTTTATCCATTTTCCTTCTCCTTCTTTGAATGAATTTCCTTCTTTTGCCATAATAAGCAAAAATGCATTATTTCTTTTTCTCTCGTTCAAGAAAATATTTATTCCCCCCCCCACTTATTTTATCCATTACTCTTTCTTATAATTTTCTTATAAAAACGGTTCATCAAATTCTAGAAAAGCCTGCAAAGAGATGGGATAAAAGTATTAATCCTTACATTTAATCAAAACCGTTATTTTAAACGATAAATTTCTTATAACCGGAACGGTAATATCATTATAAAAAAGCTCAAAAATTGTATG